>CM076583.1:517644190-517915876 GCA_034641835.2 Pinus albicaulis | reverse complement strand
TTGAATTAGAAGCCAAGAATTCCTCTCCTCGATCTAACCAGATAATTCCTAATCGAGGATTCAATCCCTAGTATAGGAAGCCTCCTCTGCAACCATTTCAACGTGAAAGAAAGGAGCAACAATATCACATTCAACCTCCTCTATACTTATATGGGGAAGTGGAGGGGAAAACCGAGGAAGTTACAGATAGTCAAGAAAATCAATTCCTTGCTTACTTTGATGATAAAGAGGGTGAGCTCATCTTACAAGGATAAGTAGAAGGGAAGGAACCTCCTCCCGAATACCATGATATTGACAATTATTGTAGACAGTTTTTGGACTTCATGTAGGCACAACTCCATAAGAAGTATGACCTCAGGTCCTCTTGGAAGAGAACCAAATTACAAGAAAAAAAATGAAGAGTCAGTATCAAGGGACCAAACTCCTCCTAGTTCTACATATAATTGAAAGAAATATTTAGAAGAGTCATCCTCCCACAAGGCCACTGCGTCCACCTCTACAAAACAGGACTCTGATCCAAATGAAAATTCTCCATCGCTATCCCTGAATGTTCCTGACCCTCCTAAAGAGAATCTCAAAGAAACCCCTACCGAAAAGGGACCTACAATATTTAATCTCCAAAAAGAATTGGAAAAGGTCAAGATCTCGGTTCCCCTAATTGAGCTCCTGAAATAGCCCTCATATAAAGCTCAAGTGTCCCAATTCATGCAGCTTCATAGTGTAGGCCCATTGCCTGATAGTCTCAATATCAAAGAAGAGCGACCCATGGTAGTTTTCGGACCTCGCGTAGAAGAGAAGGACTCAGCCACACCTCCATACTATGTGACCTTGGCGATACATGACCTATTACTACACAATTGTATGCTATATTCTGGGGCATCACATAATCTCTTGCCCTTGTTTTTCATGGAACAACTGGGGTTGCAAATCACAAGGCCTTATTGTTACATAGTATTTTGTCACCATCCCTGCAATCCCCATCTCGCACATTAGAGGACCATTTCAGTGACCCCTGTGTACTGTCATAAATTTCCATAAATGTCATTGCATCCCTTGGCATGTCAATAATATAATAGTTTTTGATCATTCCTCAGGTAGACCTTCATAAACCTATGTTTTTGGGTCAGCACTGGTCAGCAGTTATGGCCTCGTGCCCTTTGGTGCTCTGTCTCAGAAGGGCACCCACACCGAGATGCTTTTGGAATTTTTTTTAAAATTGAAATGAAGGTTCCATGCTCTAACAGATTCGTGGGTGGAGTCATGATGGTTTGTTCGACTGGATCAAGTCGAGTTCCTCCCTTTGGCCTATTAGTTCCTACAAATGTGCAACTCCTGAAAGGGATAAACCTTTCCTCCACCTCATGTGGATCCCAAACCTCTTCCTCATGTTGATTCAACTTGCTGAATAGTCATTAGTTATAGCTGGTGTGTTGAATAAAGTAAAGAAAAATCCATTGTTGAGAGAGAGTTTAAGCCCATTGCCTCATTGAGTCGAATGCCGATTGAATTCTTGAGATGCACCCGACTGAACCCGTCGAAGGAGATCTGCAACGTCAAGGAATAAGTTTGTAAACCTCTTTTTCATATATCAATAATACATGACTCTTTTCTGGTTCCAACTTTGTTTCCATTTATATTCAAAGTGTTTATCTCTCCTTGACTAGCTGAATAGTTTTAAATGAATGTATATGTTTGTATGTTCTCATTGTGTGTTTCATATTTGTACAGATGCATGGACATCGTCACAAATGGAGCGCAAGGTGTGAAGACAAATATTGAAGTATCACTGTTGTGTGCCATGATAAAAGAATTGGACTAAGGTAGGATATTTGTTCCAGTCCATATCTCATTTATAAGCTAGGAATTTAGGAATTCAACGTGTTCCCTTGTTGCTAGACCCACACTAGGGCTAGAGGGATCACCTCTGTCTATAGAAGGGATTTTCTTGCTCAACAAGTTGGTGACCATACTAGGGATCAGTGTGTCTGCCGTCTCTAGTTGTTCATTTTGGAAGTTGCTTGTTTGTCTAACTTTGGTCGTATTGTTATTTCTCTTCTTTTTTTGTCTTATCTAACTGTTTCAAGCCATTTCACCCATTCATAGAGTGATAAGACTAGGCTTTCCTCAGTTGCCTTTCCTCCTTTCTTTGGTTTCCTTACTTAACGCTGTTGTTTTCTTGACAGTCGCGCCGATTAGCATAGTTTTCCTTTGTTTTGGGTTCCATTTCTCCTGTTCAGCACAGATTACTATTGTACAATCGCGCCGAATCTTGTAGGTTTGGGTTTAGGCCTCTTTCCTGAGTTTTCCAGTGCATATTACCCTCTATATTGGTTTTTCTCCCTAAATTAATCCACTTATATTGGTTTTTACTTCCCTATCTCATTCTTTTCGATTGATTATCTATCATATGATCTGTGTGGCTTTTTCATTCTAGGGTTTCTAGGTGTCTTTGATTGTTGGTTCGACCACATGTTTGCTGAGCCTCCAAGCTGTGTATGAGTTAGTTTAGTCATTTGTCTTTTTAGCCTATTGTCTGATTGCTTGGTCATTTTTTTTTATTCTACGTGTTGTAGGATTGTTGAACTATCATCCTAGTGTCTATTTGACCCTCCATTTGTCACCCTAAGCATAGATCACATTTCTCATTGAGTTGATTTGAAAGTATTTTCTATGCATGAAGGAATTCCTATCTAGTTTTGAGTGTGTTTTGTATTCGTTTTGGATTTGTCGCTTTGTGTTTTTATCATTTCATTCGAGTTCCTCAAAGCTAGTGTTTGTTTTTTCCTTTTAGTGTAACATTGCATTATTTCTTCTCATTCAAATAAAAGAAAAAAATTTGCATTTCCCTTTTCTGTTTGAAAATGAAAAGTACTCTTTTGCTTTAGTAGCTTTCTTTCTCATTAAAAAGTGAACAACAAGAGAAAATCCTTTCGTTTTCTGTTTGGATGTGTTAGTATCAATAGAAAAAGTAATTTTGGCATTCGATCGATTGCAGCTTTGTTTTGAACTTCTATCCCTCTCTTAGCAAGTTGTTCATCAAACTGAAATGGTATTATTTCTCATGTAGATATGCATTAGAGATTTGAGACTACATTCGGTAAGGCCTTGAAACTAGAACATAATTTCAAGATAAACTTTAAAATGAACTCAATCAACCTAAGGAAGCATTGAAACTTAACGCTCACATTTAGAGGTCTAGGCTATTGACGTGTTCCAGCGTCATTAAACCTATTAGTTGTCGTTCACTATCTGGCATTAGACAGCACTAGCGCAGACTTGTGCTCCCTGTACCGTCGCGTATATAAAGGGAGACCATCATAGGTTGCAATCATTTATCCATAAGAAGCCGATTCTGCCACCCTGTAACCATGATACACTGAACACAGCATTCAGGGAGATTTTCTGCATGTATGTTAAGTCCTTGGTCATTTCTCTTTCATTTGATCACCAAGGTCTATATTGCAGTTCACGGGAGCTTGGTACACCCTCTTGCTTAGAGTTCCTAAATAGTCATTTTGATCTTTCCCTGACTCGTTAAAATTTGAAAATATCATCGAGCACTTGTCCTTTCAAGCTCGTACAAACTGAAAGTGACTAGAGTCACCTTTTTTCCTCTTCTCGACTCTTAAAATATGAAAAGGCAGAGTTTTGTTTCAGTGTAATAAAATTAATTACCCACGATCACACGTGCATTAAAGTTATTTTCTTGGCCTGGTCATAAGGGATTCCTTAGTTGTTGGTCTTAAAGCCTCGTATTGATCATCTCTTTTCTCTCTTTCTCTTTGAGACAAAGTCACGGTGGCGCAACCACCAATTTTGTCGTCCTCTTCATTACCTCGTAGTGAAGAACCTTCCCCCGGGGTTTCTTCAAAGACATCTCAATCTGTTGAGACTCGAGGTTACTGGCGTGCCATTGTTTAGAGAATTCAACCTATTGCCACTCAATATCCCCCTGAAGAACCATTTGATATCAATTGGCAACCTCCAGACACTTGGGCCTTTTAAGGGAAGATCCCCCTCTACCCTCGGAACCATTTGAATCACCGTTATCACATGCTTTACTTGCCACCACTTATCACCTTTTCTTCAACAACATGTCTTCATCCAACATGGATGCCACAAGTCCTATTAGTAGCGAAGAGACTTATGTTTCTACAAAAGAATATCAGTTCCCTTTGGAGAATTTTCTTCATGTCATGAATCAGCCTTCCTCTCAACCTTCAACTCTCCCGATTGGTTATTGTTCTTTGGGTTAGTTAATCTCTGGTGCTACATCTTTGTATCAAAATCCGCTATGGTCAATTACAGTGGCTCCTTCTGTGGGGTCGTTTATGTTGGGTCCATCATCTTCTATTCCAATTGTTTCGATGATGGTTACGTATGTCCCAACCTAGCCCACTATTTGTGTGGCTTCCTCCACACCATTGGCTAGTGTGATTCCTTCGTTGCCAATATATTCTGTTGTTTCTGGCATGCATCCCAGTTCTTTCACTGTGTCCGTTGAACCCGTTGTGAGTGGATCACAACCTCATGTATTGGGAATCCACTAACCTACTGGCAGTGCACCTATCTCCTCTAATCCTATTCAGGGAGGTATGTCATACGACCAATATATGTTGGCTATTCAACATCAAAATTACCTCCCTCATGGTTCTCAATAGATTCCAACTCAAACCGATCCACCACAGTATGATGATGAGTTTGGAAATCATGTCTATTACTATGGGCCTGTTCCACAAGGTCCATTGTATGTTCGAACACCACAAATATCAGTTAACCCCAACTAGTTTACATACCTACAGGGAAATAAATATGGTCCACAAGGACAACCCTCTCAAGGAAAACCTTTGGTCCAATAGGGACAACCCTACGGTCCTACTGGTCAACCTTATGTTCAGCAAGGAGCACCTTATGTTCCTTAGGGGCAAACCTATCCACCTCAGGGACAACCTTTTGTGCAACTGAACCAACCTTATGTTCAGTAAGGCCCATCTCTTGTACAACAAGGTCAACCCTCCACTGGTCAGCAGGGCCAACCTGGTCTTCAAGGGCAACCTAGGTCATCTCAACCTTTAGGTCAACCTGGTCTTCAAGGGCAACCTGGTCCACTTCCTTCAGGCCAACATGCACCCCAGGGACAGCCTATTCAACCTCAGTATCCAAGTCAACCTGCACCCCAGGGACAACCTATTCAACCTTAGTATCTGAGCCAACCTGCACCCCAGGGATAACCTGTGCAGCCTCAGGGCACACCTTTCATTCCTCAAGGTCAGCCTTTGATGGTAAAAGGTCCGTCCCAAGGCACTACTTACATCCTGCAAAGAAATCCATATGTTGCTCAAACAGGGCCTCGGTGGTTCACTCAGAATCAGTACCCTGGTCCTTAACCGGTTTATGGGTAGAATTATCAAAATTATAACCCCTATGGAAAAAATCCTCTGGGACAGAACATATGGGCTCAAAATTTCTCCCAGCCTGGTTGGATCCCCAACACTGGTCTCTATCAAAGGCCTGAAATGCCTTTCAATCCACAATTTCCATTCCTTGCTACGTTGGAACTGCCTGATGTGTTGAAGTTAACGAATGATCCCATACTTCATAATCCATATTGGCCCCCAGTTCCTACCAAGATCCCTCGCGATTGTCCCAAATTTGAAGGCAAGTCCGGAGAAGACCCCCAGGCACATGTTATGACATACCATTTGTGGTGCTCCTCTAACTCCTGGGTTGATGATTCGATTCGTTTACGTATTTTCCAAAGGACTCTCACTAGTGCCACTGCAAAGTTGTACATTGAACTCTCCTGCAACATCTTTCAATATTTCAACTATCTAGCCATGGAATTTCTCACGCACTTTCAGTTACCAATTTGTTATGAAACTAGGAATCACCTCCTAACATCTTTGAAATACGATCAAGCTACTCATATCTCCGATCATATTCATGAATGGAGGCAGTGCCATCGTTTGATCAAGTTTGAAATCCCTGATCAACTTTTGACTGATTGGTTTAGTACCTCTTTTATCGGTCTAATTTATAAGGACGTCACTATGGGGGCATGTGTTATTGAGGAACAAGCCATCACTTGTTCCCATTACCTCAATCTTGTGTACTCTCATTTTGGCATGCTTTATGAACTCTTTGTCGATGCTCCGCAACATGGAACTTCCAAAGCACTAGCGACACCATCTGTTGACGATATCATTGGATCTGTGTCTCAGACTTCTCATAAGTTTTCTCCCAATTATGCGAAGAAAAAATCTACTTCTTCCACCGATACTACTTCTCAGCCACCTCATAATCTTGGTAAGATCGCGGAACTAAATGTCATTCATTCCACCCCAGAAAATAAAGCTTCCAAAGGTAAGAAAAAGGGTAAAGGCAAGGCCAACTATTAGGGGAATTTTGAGGTCTAAAATGGGCCTCCTAAGGAAATAATAAATAATAGCTAAACCAATAAAATAATTTTTATAAATTTGCAGTTCAATTTTTGCACCACAATCCATGTAACCATATTTAAATTCAATTCAAAAGTTGTACCAAAATAAAATTAATAAAAAGATTGTATTGATGTGACTATAAATAAGAATGAGCTTTTCAAGAAAAAGTCATTATCATTGAACAAATAATGCATTTGTCCTTTGTACTTAAATAACCTAAATAAAATATAAATATAAATTTATAAATTCTTAATTATTATATGCTATTAATTAAAATTTATATTATTTAAATTTTATAATAACATGTAATTAATATACTATATAAAAATAATATAATATAATATAGCATAATAAATGTATAGGGATATGCATTGTTTCTTTCAATAAATATGAAATGACAATAATATATTTTTATTCAAAATGTGTGAAATGACATTTATTATGAGTACTTTACTTTGACTTTAAAAGTACTTAGAGCACTACCATGGCTAACCATGAGTTTTTATCCAACATTGAGAATGTGACAAGTAAGTACCTTTAACTCAATAAATGCCACCTCAACCATTAGGGATGATGTCATCCCCTAAAATGTGATTTGTTCTAATAAAGTTAATTTTGACTGTAAATTTTCCTTAGGAGGCCCCTTTTAGACCTCAAAATTCCCCTAATGAGGCGATACCCTGAAACAGGATTCTATGAAACCCAATAATGATGATGGCTCGAAATGTAAACCGAAGTACCCTTGTCTGATATGTGACAATGAGAATTACACCAAGGACTGTCCACGATGGGTCGAGGTGAGTCGAATGCTCAAAATAACCCAAGGAACTATGGTTGTTCTTAAACAACCATTCCCATCACAACAAACTCAGATGGTGGAGCAACCTTAGTCCTTCGCCCCTTTTGGCTCTCAAGTTTTAATTATGAATAATGCTACACCGATATCTATTGCTACCAGATCGAAATATTATACCGAACTGCGTAATGTAGTAGGGAAAGAGATTGTAAATGGTCCTCCTCCCTCGCCTGCTTCTGGCCCTCTCCACATTGAAAGGCCTGGTCTTGATCCCATTGTATGGCCACCCTCTAAAGGCGTGCTCTTTAAGTCTTCCTATAACCCAAA
Source organism: Pinus albicaulis (assembly GCA_034641835.2). Classification (NCBI taxonomy): domain Eukaryota; kingdom Viridiplantae; phylum Streptophyta; class Pinopsida; order Pinales; family Pinaceae; genus Pinus; species Pinus albicaulis. The sequence goes on along the minus strand of CM076583.1, from coordinate 517,908,313 downwards.
TGCCCGTGTCGCTCAACATTACAGTATTTTTGAGGATTTGGCTCAGGCGTCATCTGCTATGTCCACGTTGGAAGTGATTCATAGCTTTCCATAAAAAAAAAAGGTTTTGCGATCCGCTATCGGAGGGGTGGACCCCGCCGATTCAAGCCTTATCACTTTTGATTTGGAAAATTTCATTCTACGTCTCCCTCACCAGCTTGCCTTGATTATCCAAGTTGGGATTAATGGTAAGAATATCTGTAGAGTAGTCATGGATGAAGGTGCATCTACTTGCATCATGTCTGTTGAATTCTTGAAAGCCATTGGTTCTTCGGCCCTTAACTAGTCTCCAAATGCTTTAGAAGCCTTCAACGAAAGGGAATATCGCCCTCTTGTTGTTCTCGCCAACGTACCTATAACATTAGAAGGAAAAATGGTTAATGTTGAGGTTGAATTCGTTGACACTAAGTTGAATTATAATCTTCTGCTTGGTCGTAGTTGGAATCACACCATATTATGCGTCCCATCCACTCTCTTTCATGTTCTTCGGTTTTTGCACAAAGGAAAGATCACCACTATCGATCAGTTATCCTTTTTCACTTCCACCTCCTCCGAGAGAAAAGTTCGATACGTAGACCATATTCCTATGCCTTATGAAAGTGTAGGGCCAGGACTTTTCAAAGACCTTTCCCTTATGGGTCTCTTTTCTCTTACTCCGCCCAATACTGCTAAGGTCAATATGATCTCTATGTCTTCTAATCCGTGGATCATCCCTTTGCCTGAGCAGGTTGATTCCTTTGGTGACGCAATGCTATTAAGCCCAATAGAAATTTATTATTGTGAAGTTATCTCGGCTTCAGCTCCTCCTCCCTCTGATCATACTCCTTTGAGTGTGTCTCTCGACACGTATTCTCAGTCCCCTTGGCTCGGTGTTTCAGATTCTCCTAATCCCTTGAATGAGACGTTTCCCACTGATGAAGCTATCATGGAAACCATGTCTCTAAAGGATCCTCCTTGGGATGATAATCATCATCATTCCTCCTTTATGCCTAGATTTAGGGCCATGTCTACTTGTCTTGAGAAATCTGCTTCCCAAGCTCCTTCCCATCCGCTTCAAACACCCATCTTGACAAATGAAGTTTTTTTGGAAGGTAACATGGGGAACATTATGCAAACGATGCCTATTGACATCTCCGTTAAACCCAGGGTTGTCGAGAACATCCATATTCGAGTGAGATATCTTGATGAGATCGAGATCTATACTAGTCTCTTTAGAGAGTTTGGAGACATTTTTGCTTGGTCCTATGAGGAAATGCTCGGCATCGATCCGAGTATAGTCATGCATGAGATCCCTACTTATCCTGATGTGAATCCTTTTCGCCAATGTCTTCATCCCATGCACCCTAGAAAGGTAGCCACCATAAAGGGAGAAGTTGAAAAACTTCTCAAAGCTAGCTTCATTTATCTGATCCCCTTGACAGATTTGGTCTCTAACATCATCCTTGTGGATAAAAAGCAGGGTACTATTCAAGTCTGTTGGGATTACCACGAAATCAATCATGCTTTTCCTAAGGATTCATCGATCAGATCATTGAAAAATGTGCTGGGATTGAGATCTTTTCCTTATGGAAAGGTTCTCTGGTTACAACCAGATCAATATTCTCCCGGCTGATCAACATCAGAATGTCTTCATTTGTCCATGGGGAACCTTCACGTACTAGAAGATCCCTTTTGGCGTTAAGAATATTGGTCCTACATTCCAACGAGAAATGTCATATGCTTTTCACAATATTAGGAAAATTGTTCAACCGTACCTGGATGACCTTCCAGCTCATTCTGCTAAGCGTAAGGATCACCCGAATCATCTCTGTCAATTTTTTATTCACTGTAAACGCTAACACATTCGGCTTCATCTACATAAATGTGAATTTTGCATCGATTCTAGAAGACTCCTAGGGTTTTTCGTTTCTAAAGACAGAATTTTTCTCGACCCTCTTAAGGTCGAAGCTATTGTCAATCTCCCATCCCCTTCCTCTTTACATCAGTTGCAGAGTTTGCAAGGGAAAGATAAATTCTTGCGTTGTTTTATACCGAAATATGATGAAGTAGCCAAAGGATCCACACGATTGCTTAAGCAAGGCATCCTATTCCCATGGGATGAGATTGCCCAAAAATATTTCAATGCACTGGAGACTTTTCTTGTCAATTCTCCTCTTTTGTGTCCACCAAATTATCATCGCAACTATTCACTCTATTTGGCTACCGCATTTAGCGCTATTTCCATGGTTCCGGTATAGGACGATGACAATGATTATGAGCATGTCATTTATTATTTGATCCACAATCTTCTCGATACAGAAACACGTTATGCTCATGTCGAGAAATTGGAGTTGGCAGATGTTCAAGCCGTCCAACATTTTCACCATTATATTTTACTCCGCATAGTAACCATGATTTTTGATTGCAATCCCATGACCTATATTTTAACTCGAAAATTGCTGGGGGGGAAATACTCAAAGTGGATAGTTATCCTCCAAGAGTTAAATTTGGAGTTCACTACTTCCAAATCAAAGAAATCATTGGTTTTCGTTGATTTGATCTGCTCTTTACCTTTTGCGTCTGCTCCCTCTGGTTCTGAGGAACACATTCCAGATGAAACTATTTTTTCTTATCATCACCCTCAATCCATGGTATCGTGATATCATCATTTATCTCCAGACTTCCACCTTCTGGTCTGAGTTGAAGAAATATTCTTGTCGACGTATTCGTCATCATTTGCAACCCTATCGCATAGACAGAGATAATTTATACACATCAAAGATGATTCTGTTATCCGCTGGTGTTTAACCCTCGACGAAGCTGAAAAAGTTCTCAATGACTGCAATTATGGCGCATGTGGTGGTCACATGTCTGGGTATGCTACTGCTCAAAAAATCCTTTGTGCTGGATATTTTTGGCCTACCATTTTCAAATACTGTATTCTTGATGTTCGTAAATGTCACGAGTGCCATATCTACTAGCGCAAGATACACGCGCCACCCAAACACCTCCATCCCGTCATTACCATTGGTCCCTTTGTGAAGTGGTGCATTGATTTTATGACGTGTAACCCTCACTCGGTTGGGGGGCATTCTTATATTATCGTAGTCGTGGACTACTTAACTTAATGGGCCGAAGGAATGCCTACACTCATACCTGACAGTAAGACGACTACACAATTTCTTTTCAATCATGTGATTACCAGGTTTGGTGTCCCTCAAGGCATTGTCACCGACCATGGCTTCCATTTTCTCCATTATATGATGGTTGAGTTGACTACTAAGTTGGGTCTACATCACGACAACTCAATGCCATACTACCCTCATGCCAATGGCCAGGTTGAAGTCATGAACAAGGTTTTAGTCATCATGATTTAGCATACGATTGGGATGCACAAGTCCAATTGGCATCTCATGTTGTTTTCAGCTCTCTGGGCTTACCAAACCTTGGTGAAGGATGCAACCGGATTCACCCCATTCCAGCTTGTTTATGATCTGGAATCTACCCTTCTGATTGAATGTGAAATTCCTTCTCTTAAAATAGTTGTTGAATTACTGCCTAATACCTCGTCGGAGGAAGAACGTCTTTTATATTTGGAGAGGCTGGATGAAACTCGCCACTTCGCTGCTCTAGTCATAGAAGCACTGAAAAATTGGGTCAAAGCCCACTTTTATCAAATGATTTCCCCTCATACCTTTATAGAAGGAGACTCAATCCTCTTGTATGACCAATATCATGAAAATATGGGGGTAGGTAAATTCAAACCCATGTGGCATGGGCCCTACATTGTTAAGTGTGTTTTACAGAATGGGGCCTATGAGCTTATTGACTATGAAGGCTATCCCTTGGATCTGCCAAGAAATGGGTTTTATATTAAAAAATACTATGCATGTCCTTTTGTAAATAACTGTGCTTTTCGTTTTTGTACGTTTTTTGGCTTGGTGTGTTTTGCGAGCAGTTTTTTCTTCCTTATTATGTCCTTTCTTACTGTGCAGATTTATGTCACTCCTTATGTCAGTTTCGTGGACGGTGCCTCCCACAATACCCAGAACCTATCTTCCGCATCTTGGGTTATTTATAATCCTAACGGTGAGTTGGCAGACCTTCAAGGTATTTGTCTAGGGCGAACAACCAACAATGTCATTGAATACAATGCAATCATTGAACTCTTAACTGAAGCTATTTCTCTTGACATTCATGAATTAATTGTAAACCTAGACTCTCAGCTTGATGTCCTCTAGCTCAATGGGAATTATTCTGTTAGAAACCCTCATATTTTAAGGATGTATTTGCATGTTCATCCCTTAGAAACAAATTTTCATTATATCACATATCAACATATTCATAGGAGAATGAATATGTTAATTGATGCAGTATCCAATATTGTATTAGATAGATATTTACGAAATTTGTAAAAAGCATTCATCATTACATAGTAAGATTTAGACAGGAAAATAGGCATATATATATATATATATATATATATATATATATATATATATGTATATGTATATGTATATGTATATGTATATGTATATGTATATGTATATGTATATGTATATGTATATGTATATGTATATGTATATGTATATGTATATGTATATGTATGTATGTATGTATGTAGGTATGTATGTATTGATATCACAAAATTGATCTTGATTGGTTGCTCATCAATCAACTCAGTGTAACTCTTTCAAACCACTCCTAACTGAAGATTAGCCTCTTTAGTTTGAGAGGGCTCTCTCAAAGGGGGTTTATGATTTTGAATAAGGATAGTACTAGATGGCTAACTCTATGAAATTGTAACTTGTTTTATATGATTGCAGGTTGAAAAATGCAGGCTTGCTACCATTGGCCTTATGGAGTAAAAAATCAGTAGTCTTAGTGACAATGGTTCTTCACATGGAAGCTGAGGTAGATAGAGGTTTTCAATCAAAGATAATTCACACATATAACATAGGAAAACATAGTCATTTCACCACTAAAGGAAGTCATAGCATAATATTATGAATTTTGAGTAATTAGGGATGAAATATACTGCAAGTGATTAATCATAAGATACAGAATCAATAAGACATCAAAACCTCATGAGAATCTCAGGTCTGGAAGTAGAATGTCACTTTGTATTACTAATAATGGTAAAAAATGTACAAGAAACAATTTGGTGCAAATATTCTCCAACCCTTTGCTTCTTCGATGATTTGTCTATAAATAGACATTATTTACAATATGGAGGATCTTCCTGGTGGCTAGATCCTCGAATTCTACTATGACACCTTTCATAACTAAAATCAATAACGTAAAACAAAAAACAGACATCTACCTTTAAAGAAAAAAACTCCTAATAGGACTCTGTCTCCTATTTATTACATTCCTTTATCTTATCTGTGAAAGAGTTACATGATGGTTACATAATGAATTTCACATGCTCGAAGGACACATGACCAAGTTCACCACCACTTTACATATTTAAAGCACCCCTAGATATGTGGAGCATAACCCTGCTTTTTAGGAATGGATGACCTTCATCTTCAACGTTGTTTTCACTGATGACTTGGATTCATGGCACTCCATTTGAGTCATAAATATATGCTAATAAGGTCCCCTGACATGTTGGAGGTCTCCAAATGGAAAAAATGCTTTTAATATGCTCAAAATCCTTCAACAATTGCTCGCTACGAAAACAAGGCAGTTTTGTAGCAAGTTTCATTAGCATGGGGAAAATGGCTTCTCCATCAATCTTCTTGACTTCCTTGTTGTTCCAACACCATAATCATGTCATGACACCTTTCAACCATTATTATCTCTCCTCAAAACATGCCAAAACTAAGGTTAAATGAAAAAAGCACCTACAGGTTTATTCGTAGTGTATTTCTGGCTTCAAGCCCAAGGTACGCTACGAAAAGATGCAAAAAACCAGAAATTTCTCCTTTCAATATTATCTTAAAAAACTATCCTCCAGCTGCAAAATTTAGGTTATCTACATGTTATGAACCTCCTAAAACATATTCCATCTTACCTTATTACTCTTATGGTGTTTCCTCCTCATTTACAATTAGTTAACTAATGGGCTTCTCTAGCACTGACATTTTCAATCCTTTCTTTTCCAACTCTACATGAATCAAGTCCAATTGCTCTTATAGATCTTTCACTTTATCCTTTAATGACCTGTTCTTGGATTGCAAGTGCAGGTTTATCTTTTTGATATGTTTGACCTCTCCTCTTAGTGGTTGAGTCCACTTTAGCAACTTTTCTGTATTGTTCAAGGTCTTTGAAACATTGGTGACTTGATATTCCCAGATTTTTCTCATTTTCTCAAACTGAACTTTCTCAAATTTATGTTTCTTTGCCTCTTGCTTCAGAACTGATATCTCCTCACCTGCCACCTTCAACAACTATTTAAGGGTTTCAATTTCTGATTTTTCACTAATTTCCCCTTTAGCCTTTCTTTGTTTGATAACCAGCTCTTATTTTGCAGGTGAAGACAAATCTATAATGCTTGGTGGCTGAGCAGTTTCACTGACCTTCTCAATCTCTTTGCTGCTTTCCATGACCTTTCTTGCGTGTTTGGTCATTGGTTTCCTAGGTTGAAAAATGAAATGAGCATCATCACCTGAAAACTCAAATTTTTTAACTGTGTTACCTTTCTTCAGCTTTCTTCCTCCATCTTCAATGTCTTCAACTTGGACAATGGGAGTTTATTCAATGTCAATTTCATGCAAGATGTCCTCTAAGTTTACTTTAGCCACTGTTTGGCTCCTAGTAACTCTCTTTTTGCTTTGTTTTCTAACTATTTTCTTCTGTTTTTCAGGTGTTGTTTTAGGTGTGTCAATCTTCTGCAAAGGCTCTGCCTCCATGCTCACTGGTTCTAGAGGAGATGATCTATTCCCTTGTTCAACTTCCTCTTCCACAGTTGGTGATGAAATATTCCTTGGTTTGGAGACCCTCTTAGGAATGACAACATCAATTTCATAACCACTCATGAAAAATAATGAAGTCGAATCTCTGTCTTGTCTCTTCAATTACTCTAACACCAATAGCTTAATCAAACCATGATGAAAAAGAGAAGTTTCATTTCCTTCTTTCTTGATTTGAAACTTGTTTGACATTTTCCCTAGACTTTTGTATAAATAAAAATGCAAGTCAAGTGACGTCTTACCCACAAAATGCAGTAAATGTCTGAGGTGGTAGGAGTAGACTATGTGAAACCGTCCTTCACAGGTAAAATACTTCTAGATGATCATCAACAGCTTTGAATAATTTTCCTTCATGAAACCCCTAGGAATAACATCTTTCAAATCAGTTTCACTATGTTCTGGTTTGATGAACTCTTTGCAGTCATGCATGGTTAATTTGATGCTTTTAAACCACCGTTCCTCTCCTCTAGGGATTCTTGTTGTTGATGAATTTTTTTCTAGTGTCACTATAAGGTTCATGATTCCCACTTTTGAAGTTGTTCCCGTGAAATTGTTAGCAAAATCCTTGGAAACCTATAGATGACAACCCTGCAACCTTTGAAAAAATTGAAAACAACATGTTCTTCTGAAAACCTCCATGGAAATTGGGTCTTCATTGAGAAAATTCATGTCCATGGGCTCATACCTATGGCAATTCCCACCTTTGTTTTTTTTCTTCCTTGGAGCCAGGGTGATTTATATCTTCACAGCCTCGATTGCTTGATGACACCTGCAAAGTTCAAATCTGCCAGCAACCTGCTTGGCTCGATGAAGCAGCTATTTGGAGATCGAGTTACATGAAAATACAAAGCATAATATGAAAAAAAGACTAATTGGGGTAAGGTTTTATGTTTTGAATGACAAATCATGCTTTAATCATGACACATGCATGCCAAAAAGGGTAATGATGACCTTAGACACGAATTTGTACCTTTGAATTAACCATGATAGACTTGAATGACCTCCACCCTAACTCCTCCAATCATGGAATGAAATTTCACACTAAATTTGACAAGACAGGTAAGAAAACATATTTTCTTAGCGTAGCTAGTTTATCCTCTGACTGTTTCGCTATGAAACTATTAGGCAGTTTCATAGCGAAAACTGTTGTTTTGTTGTATAAAATGCTACGAAAAGTTGAAAAACTAACACAAGTGCCCTTTTTGAATTTAAATGCATGGGGAATGAAAAATGACACCATATGAGGACTGATGGGACATGACATGACAAAAAATGAGGTGACTTTGAACCTTAGGATAGGTTAAACATGTAAAAAATGAAATTTTCGTATACCAACTTGAAAGGCTTAAGGAGACCTTATCCTTTTGATGAGTAAAATATACCATGTCAAGTAATGTTTCACAATTTTATGAGTGATAACAGTGGCTCGACTTGGGATGGTGTGCCCCTGTGGTACACTAAAGAACCTGTAGTTCCAGTGCCATCCATCTTTTTTGAAAATAAAAACTCTGAAATTTTCCAAGCCTTCTTCAAACTCTAATGGCCTTCACCTCAAGCTCAAAATTGATGATCTACTTGTCTTTATTAGCAAAAAATCATAATAAAATGGAATATATACAATTGAGTGAAAAATCATTAGAGTTTAAGAGGAATAATGCTTTATAAACCTTCCATTGGCATGCCCTCCAACACAAGGTTGTCCATCCATCTCCTGCAGTAGATAAGTGTTATTGCCATGGAATGCAACTACTATGAATGGTCCTTTCCATATATTCTAAAACTTACCATGTTTCCCCTTTTCTTCAATTTTGGCCTCCCACTTCAACACCACATCTAGAATCTGAAATTTTCCTTCTTTTACCTTCCTGTCAAAAGTCTTCTTTATTATGTTTTGTGACTGTTGGTGGCTATTATATACTTCCTCCCATTTTTTCTATAGAGCTATAAGCTTGTTTATTCTCCTCTGAGTAGCATTAGGCTCCTCCTCTAGTCCTTGCAACAACTTCATAATAGGCACTCCCAAGGATGTAGTGAAAATGGCTTCAACTCCATACACCAACTCATAAGGTGAAGCACTGATTGATATTTTTGTACATACTCTATTAGCCCACATAGCATACTTCAGCTTCAAATGCCATGATATTTTGTTTTCCTGTAGCACCTTCTTAATAATTCTCACAATGGTTTTGTTAGAAGATTCAGCAAGACCATTACCCTGTGGGTAATAAGCAGTAGAGTGTCCCATTGTAATGTGATACTGATGAAAAAAACTAATAAATCTTTTAGATTTGAAAGCCTATGCATTGTCAGTGATAATTTTCATAGGACAGCCAAACCTGGACAATATGTTATTCTCTAAGAACTATATTATGACTGAATCATTTTCATGCCTTGTTGGGATTGCTTGAATCCACTTGGTGAAATAATTTGTTGTTGTCAAGATCTAGCGTTGTTGCCCTGAAGATGATGGATGAATTTTACCAATAAAATATAGCCCCCACTGCGGGAAAGGTGCCTCAACATAAATTGGCATCAAGGGTAAGGAACTAGATTTTTCTTACCATAAAAAATTCGGCATTCATGGGAGGCAGCTATCTTCTTATAATCACCCTTGAACATGTTAGGCCAATAGTATCCTGCTCTGAGAATTTTGTTTGTTGTGGCCTTACAAGAGTGATTTCCTCCACAATATCCTTTATGAAACTCTTCAATCACCTTTTCAGCTTCCTCTTCCAGCAAACAATTTAAAATAATACCACCAGTATCTTTCCAGTACAGATTTTTATCTATAATGTAGTACCTCAGAGATTTCAGCTTCACAAACCTTGCTTTAGATTTAGTGAATTCAGTAGGAGCTCTATGATGATGCAAGACAAAGACAATGTCTATGTACTAGTCATATAGAATGTACTCCTCTTCAATAGGAATTAGGTCTTCATCTTCATTGGATAATTATGAAATTTCTGCAATAAGATTCATATCAAGACAGTCAAAATTAGATTGTGCCATCAGCTTTGCTAGCCCCTGACCTTTCACCAATTTTGTAGGTCTGTTTTCTATATCATACTCCAAAAAATTAGCTATCCACTTCCCTCACTTACCATCAGAATCATCTTGAGTCAATATGTCCTTCACTACAATGTTAGGCACAAATGCTATGACATGAGAATGCATAATATAAATTCTAAAGTCTTTAATGGCTTTAACCAAAGCATATGCTTGTTTTTATAAGATGTTGTACTTCAGCTCTAAGTTAGCAAGGGTTCTGTTAAAGAATGAAATGGGCTACTCTGTACCTTGTTGTCCTTTCTGCAGTAAAACTCCAACAATTGTATTTTTTGATGCAAATGTAAAAACCAAAAATTATTTTGAAAAATCTGCGCTAATCAGTGCTGGGGCCTGAGTGAGTTCCTTCTTAATTTCTTCAAATGTCTGCTTTGCTTCAACTATCCATTTAATATTATCTCCTTTCGTCAGCATCTTGGTTATATCTTTGAAAATCTTAGCAAAGTTGGGAATAAATCTTCTAACAAAATTCACTCCCCCAAGGAAAGACTGAATTTCTTTTTGGTTCCTTGGCAAGTCAAATTTCTGAATGGCATTGACTCTATTTGGATCAATATTTATCCCATCGTTTGATATAATGTTCCCAAGAAACTTTCCAGAAGTTAAAGAAAAAATACTCTTAGTGGGATTAATAGAAACACCAAATCTCCTACACTTCAGCAGAACTTTCTCCAGATGCTTCAAATGGTCTTCCTGTCTTCTTGAGAATACAATTATGTCATCCAGATAGACAACCACCAACTTATCCTTCTCCTCAGCAAAGGCAATGTCCATTGCTCTTTGAAATATCATTCCTGTATTCATCAGACCAAAGGGCATCGTGGCATACATGAATGTCCCCCATGGTGTAGTAAAAGAATTTTTCTCTTGATCTTTTGGGTGTACCAATATCTGATTGTATCCTGAAAAACCATCCAGCATAGAGATCCTTTGGGAACCAACAATATTATGTAAAATTTAAGCCATATTATGGAGAGGGTAATTATCCTTCAGAGAAGCTTTGTTCAAGTTTCTAAAGTCAATGCAGATTTTGATCTCTCCACTCTTTTTTCTAACTGGTACCAAGTTAGCAAGCCATTTTTAGAATATGATAGGAACAATAATTTTTTCATTAAAGAGCTTCTTAATTTCCTTCTCAATCAGAGGCATGAGCAGTGGATTAATCCTTCTAAAATTTTGTTTGAAACATTTCTCATTTTCTTTAATAGGAATGGTATGCTGAATAATAGTAGGATCATATTTCTTCAAATTAGCATAACTCCATGCAAAAACATCAATGAAATTTTTCATCATCTCAATATATTTCTGTTTCATCTCTACAAAAACAAACTTAGAGAGTTTTATCATTTTAGGCATTGTTATTGTACCAAGATTACAACTCTCTACCTCTTCATCATCAACTTGCATCCTAGGAGCTTTGAACACATCATTTTGGTCAAAAAACTTTTCAAGTGGAATGAGACCCTTGGGTATACAATTATTCTTCAGTTGAAAGACTTAAGAATTACCCTTAGTTTCAGCAAGCATGTTTTACTGATCTACTTGTGTGCTTTCAATCTCCTCTTTCAATTCTATGAAGTTTTTGACTTACTGGTCATCTTCAAACACTTTCCAATGGATTATCTTTTCTGGGATAGAAGGCCTATGACGAACTTCAACCTCATATTTTTCAGTGGAATGTGCAGGGATAGCAAACAGACTTGCGGAAACAGCTAGGGAATCAACTACTGAGTTTTGATCCCTAGTTTTCACAATAAATGAATATTCTTGAATTTTTTCTAACATCTCCATGATCAAATTTATGTATGCTCTCATTCTCACATCCTTGGTTTGAGATATTCCTTCAACTTGTTTAATAACCAATTCAGAATCTCCACAAACTGAAATTTTTTGGGCACCTAATCTTTTCAAAATTTCTAAACTAAAAAAAAAAGATTCATACTCAACCATATTATTTGTGCAATCAAAGTCTAGTTTGAAAGAATATAACTTACTTTCATCATCAAGAGTTGTGATCCAACTACCCTCTCCAGCCCCCTCTCGTCCAGCTGATCCATAAAAGTGAAACAACCACCAACCCTATACCTTTTCTTCAATGATTTCCTGATTTTTAGCTTGTTGATTTTCAACTTCCTGAATTTCTGATTTCCATTCGTCTTTTGCTTCATCATTTAGCTTATTGAAAAGAATTGCCGATCCTAATTCTGTTTCAATAGCATAAATTGGGAAATTTTGAGGTTTATCCTTACTGCATACCATATAAACAATCCTTGTCTCTATGTACAGTCTCCTTTGCTCACTTTAATATTCCAAAAATTTAGCCTTCAAGATAAATGGAATATTAGAGTTGTTTTATCACTAGGTAGGTGAATAAATGGGTAGGGAGGCCCATTAACCTCTTTAGAAGGATCAATAAAACTCCTGATGTGAAAGAAGGAAGAATAAGCAACTAATTTGAGCACCCTTGGGCATGAACAGAGATGGGATCATGTTGATTCAATCAAATTTAACCAAGTCAAAAACACTGTCTAGATGCAGTGAATCTCCATGATGAACAATGCAGTTTTGGTGGAGGACAACTTGCATGAGCTTGATGGCACATATGGATGGGACCCAATGTGAAGAGGTTCATTTGCCATATATGAAGAGGATGGGAGCCTTTGTTATTCATGTTTTTAGATCATCATTTGATATTGGTCTGTTTAGACTTGGCTTCCTCTTGCTGTTTAGCAGGGTTGTAGTGTTGTTTTGCACCGAGTGTTCCCGAGCGGGAATCCCACCTCTTCCCTTGAGATGCCTCGTGGGAGAGCTCTCTTCTATATTTATCCACATCCAGGCTTGAGGCCAAGCACCATTATCCAGCCTGATCATTATTTCTATAGAAGAATAGTGTTGTGTTGCAAGGTGTTGCAGTGGAGGTTTGATAACACCACTTCTGGGTCTGTTTCTCAGTAGAGGGTGCCTTCCTTCTCTTGAGGGATCAGCTAGGAAGATTTATGGGCTTATTTCACATCTTGGTAGTTGGTCAAACTTCTCCTCATCTCCTACAACATAGTCCCTTGCAGGAACTGCGTCATTTTTCATAGAGTTGCTGCAACAAGGTTAAAGCCCTTGTTTTTGAGCTAGTTCCCTTGGAAAAGGGCCAACCCTTCTCCCGGAAAGCTAGAGGATGGGATTATCATCCATATTTTGTATTATTTACATATATTTATGTAATTTTGTAGTAATACTACATTTTTCAGAGCTTAATATTCATATATGCACTTTTGTACATCAAGCTTTCAAGAAACCCTTGTCGGGTTATCTTTATAATGTATTAAGGAGGCCAAATCTTTACTTTCTTAGCATATTGTTACATAAAGTTCCAGATCTATGATTTTATTTAATTATGTTGTAGAAACCCTCATAAAATAATGTTATCATTTTCTTCAGTAAATTCTGCATAGCTAAAGTCATGGGTTTTGGCTATTTTTAAGCTGATTTGAGGTCGGGAGGTCTATTTAACTTATCATAAGTCATTTTTTTCAGTCCCTCTTTTGCACTTAAGGGCCTAAGTCTATATGCTAAGGGAACCAAGCATTATTTCTCCCAGATAAAACACATATCTCTGGAAATAACATTTTTAGGGTCTATTTGCTGCAATTTCCCTACTTGGGAGAATCTAGAAGTGCTTCTTTTTGCTGTTGTTTCATTCATTTGGTGGAAATGTGTTTCTTAACACATTTTATGACTTAATTTCACCTTTATATTCCAGTATTGTGCTTATGCACTGCTGCATACCCATTTTGGGATACTACAGTGGTATCACAGCATAGTCTTGGCTCAGCCCGTGGAACTCAGCCATGATGCTATCAAGAGAAGGAGAGATGAAAAAAAAAAAGACTCCATTATGTGGAGGTAGAAAGGAGGAGAGGCTCTCAAATCTTCCTCCAAAATCTATGCAGAGCATCAATGAAGATCTTAAGAAGATGAGAGAGGAGATGGAATCTCCAGAGAAGTTTGAATCTAGATCCAAATCTAGATTGGCACATGATAGGTGTGAGCATGCAGCTACACCCTATTATGCACAACATAGTAAAATGCCCATATCTACTATGAAAGAGATGAAATAAGAGGAAATTCCAAGGAAGGAAACTCTTAGTAATTTTCTGCAAGAGGATGAATCTCAAACTAAAAAGTTTAGAGATCATATCACTTTCCAAGAGTTTTGCAAGATCAAGGTCGAGAGGAGCAAGCTGCATTACATGGATATATTTTCTCTATCTACCTTTGATGGATCCCCAACTTGTTTAGCCAAAGCTTGGGTGGATGAGTTGCACACTTATTTGCAGCAGCACCAAGTTTCTGAAGATGAACCCATCAGAGTTGCAGCACTGCACTTTGAAGGTAAGGCCTATGCTTGGTGGATGTTTTAGTCATTTTCATTAAAAAATTTCAATACTTCTTCTTTTAAAAAGTTCACTAAGAGATGTAGAAATTTGAATAACTGATATATTATTCACCGAGATTCTCTTGATCACACACTATTTTAGCTTCATGCATAATACAGAATCTCTTCTACCATTGATCATCACATGCGGAAATAAAATCAATTGCATGCACACATTAAAAACACAAACAATCAAACATATGAACACAGTATTTAATGGGAAAGATTAAAGCTGAAAACCCCAACTATCTGTATATTATATGTCATGGAGATCATGTAACAATCATTGTACAAATATCCTCACAAGCTCTTAGCACAACCTCGAATTGCTACACACTATCAAGCTAGATCTAGCAAAACACATGCTCCAATATTTTCCACTTGATAGCCAGCCTCTATTGCGTAATCAATGCTATGGGATGGCTCATTAAATAACATAAACCACCTGGCTTGTACTGCGCAATCCTCATGGGCTTCTCCAATTATCTGTGTGTTGCAAATAGCAACTGTATAGTCACAACTGATAGTTAACCTGCTCTTTCACCTATCTCTGCACTGGTCTCCACTGAAACTGTCCATGCACTGAAGTTAACCGATGTATTCTTTAGTTGATTAATGAGTTTATAATTAGTGAATTAATTAATAATTAATTCACACCACTCTCACTAATTGTATCAATCAGTTAAACTAGATACAAATAGCTCAACTATGTTTAGATTAGTTAAACTGAATACAACTCCACTAACTTCTTCAATCAACTCCACCAAACTATGTCACATGAGTTCTAACTAAAGTATCCATGCAATAGCTCCACATAACCCTAAGGAATAGCGTAATTCCTTCCCGACAAATTGCATACATCTCGTGCACTAATCCGAAGTGCTCCAAGAGAATAAGATAATGTTTAGAGTCTAAATATTATTAAGAGCTAATAATATTCGACATATCTATTTTTTAGACCGGAAATCTAAAAATAGATTCCGCCCAATATGTCTAAAAATAGAAGTCCATATATTTTTTCCAACTTGACCAACCATCCACAAATAGCATCCCGCAACTCATAGAACATGATCCATATGTCTAAAAATAGACTTTGTGCTGCCAAAAAATAGCCTGCGGGCCCACTTAGTGAAGGTGACTCCTTTCCACTAAGCTCATCATCTTGTTGCAATCTCAACACTCCCTCTCAACAAGATAAGGATTATCTGCAACCCCTATCCTGCCCCTGTGGTATTCTAATTTGCTCCTGGTGAGTGCCTTCGTCAAGATATCAGCATCCTAATCCTCCGTGGGAATGTATGAAAGTAACACGATCTTCTGCTACACACAATCTCTGATATGATGATACCGATCCATGAAGCCATGCCGCCTCAACTTATCCTCCTGTCTGTACCATGATCCATATCCCGATGTTCCTCTGAGATATCTCAATACATGCTTGCCTGCCTTCCAGAAGAGCTTGGTTGGCTTAACCATAGCTTGTGAAAGCTGGTTAATAGCATATGTCGGGTCATGTATTGACCAGATACATAAGCGACCCCACCAACTGTCGATAAACAGTGGCATCCACTACCTCTGTTGAAGTAGCATCCTCCTTCCTCCATCCACCAGGAAGAGAAGTATCAACAGGCTTGCAGCCATGCATGTTGAACTTCTCCAGTATCTCCCGGGCATACTTACCCTGAGAAACAAACAGTCCATCACTGCGCTGCCAAATTTCCAATCTTGGGAAATAATGAAGGAGGCCCAAGTCCTTCATCTCAAACTCCTTTGCAAGATCAGCCTTGCATGAGTGTATCAACAGTTCATCACCTGTCAAAATCAAATAATCTACATAAAGTACAATGATCAGCAACTTGCCCTCCACCCCAATCCGGTATAGGTTCGAATCCGCCTCACTCTTGGAGAATCCAAGTCCGGTGAAATAACTGTCTATCCGTGTGTACCAAGCACAAGGTGCTTGTTTCAACCCATACAGTGCTCTCTTGATCCTGCACACATGCGACTCGCTGCTGAAGATCTTGAAACCTTCAGGCTGCTATATGTACACCTCCTCCTCAATGACTCTGTTGAGGAACGTGGTCTTCACATCCATCTGATGAATGTGCCGCCCCATCTGCACTGAGAGAGCAAGAATCGTCCATATGGAAGAATACCTTGCGACAGGTGCAAAGGTCTCCTCATAATCGATCCCCTCAATCTGTGAAAATCCTCGAGCAACAAATCTTGCCTTGTACTTATCCACACTCTCGTCATCTTTTTGCTTCACTTTGTAGATCCATCTCAAACCCACCACTAATTTCCCCTCCGGCCTTGGGACAATCTCCCATGCACTGTTTCTGACAATCGAATCATACTCTTCCACCATGGCATCTACCCATGCGGGATCCTCCACAGCTTCCTCGAAAGAGGATGGATCCATCATGATACACTTGCTCATAAGAGCCATGTATCCAGTATACCGGTCAGGTGACTGTCTCTGTCTGCGCTGTGATGTAGGTGCTCCTACAACCTTCTCTGCATCTTGAGCCAGTCGCTCAGCTTTTGTAGTGCGCTTCTGCCCTCTGATGGTTGGCGCTACTTGAGTGGTCTCTTTCACTCCATGAACCTCATCTTGTGGCTGATCCACATCCAAAGACTCATCCTTAGGAACTAATAGCTCCTCATCTGCATGCAAGTGTGGCTCCCTCTCAAGCGAACACTTCATGGCTTTCTCCTCATGAAATTTGATATCCCGTTGCACAATAGTCTTGCAACTGTCTATCAAATACAAACAATAGTTGTGGGGCGTATGAGTGTACCCCACAAATATACCAACCTCTACGGTCGGCTCTAGCTTCTTCCTGGCATCCTTCGTCACATGAATGTAAATAGGTGAAAAAAAAAATCCTCAAATGGGAAATATCAGGCCTCTTACCAGAAAATGCCTCCTCGGGTGTACTCATGCCAAGTATCCTGTGAGGACAACGGTTCTACACATATACTGCAGTATTTCATGCCTCTGCCCACAAGTGAATGGGTAGGCCCTAATCATGCAACATCACCCATGCAGCACCTACGATCGTTATGTTCTTCTGCTCAGCAACCCCGTTCTGTTGTGGGTTATGAGGTGCTATGAGCTCTCTTCAAATTCCTTCTGCACTACAAAAGTCCTTGAATTTTCCAGAGATGAATTCACCACCATTGTCACTCCTAAGAGCCTTCACCTGCTTCCCCAATTCTTTCTCAACCAGTGCCTTGAACTCACAGAACTTTGAGTATGTATTTCTCTTCTTCTGCATGAATAACATCTAGCACTTACGAGAAAAATCATCAACAAATATCACATAATACCTGTGCTTTGCTGTCGAAGCTGCTGAGAAAGGTCCACAAATGTCTGTGTGAATTCTCTCAAGGATCGTCGTGGCGTGACTATCCTTCTCATGAAAGGTGGCTTTCACAAATTTTCCCAAGGTACACCCCTTGCACTGATCTGACTGCGCAAGAGTGCCTTTAGGAATCCCAGTAGAAATCTGTTGTTGTATCTTCAAAGCTCCATGGTGAAGGTGGCCCAATCTCCAGTGCCACAGCTCACCATCATCCAGGCTCACCACTCCTTCTGCCTTGCCTACCATTTCTGTGCAGCCATCTACCTACAATTGATAAAGGTTCTTAACTTGAACCCCTATCCTCCGGGTCTCACCAGTTTCCTTATTGCGCAGGAAATCCTTTCCCTCGCTAAAGACAACATCCTATCCCTTGTCTTCTAACATCGCCATAGAGATAAGATTCTTCTTCAATCTTGGAACATGCATCACTTCCTGCAATATGAATCGTTTACCAGACTCCCTCTCAAAGGAAATGGTACTGATACCGGTTGCACTGTATCTACCATCATCGCCCATCTCGATGTGCACTCCAAGATCTTTCTCATCCAGATCAGTAAACAAATCTCGATCTCTTGTCATGTGAAAAGATGCACCACTGTCAAGAAACCACACTAAACCCATCACACTTGAGACCAAGCATGTGATCAACAAAAAATCCAGCTCAAACTGTGAGGCTAAGGCCTCTCCAGCTGCTGTCCCAGCAGCCTGCTTATTTTTCTTCTTCTGTGGACAACTAGTGGTGTAATGTCCATGTTGGTGACAGTGAAAGCACTTCACCTTAGACATGTCCTGCTTCTTGCCTTTTGCACCGGATTGAGAAGCTTTCTTGCTTTTCCCCTTATTTTCTTTGGCAGCCAAAGTGCAATTCTCCTCGTCAGAGTTCTTTGATGAAGATCCGTCCCTGGTACTTCGCCTTATCTCCTCTTGCACAAGATCCGACCAAAGTCGCTCCCATCATGGCAATTTCTCCCGACCATTGGTAGAGTCCTGATAGGAATGCCAACTCTTCAGAAGCCCAAGGAGAGCCAAGCTCACCAAGTCCTCACCATCAACAGTAACCCCCACACTTCCCAGCTCATCCCTACATTGGATGAACTTCGTGAGGTACTTGGGCAGACTGTCGCCTTTCTCCATTTTTATGTTTCTGAGTTTATCCTTGAGCGCCAACTTCCTCTGGTCGCTCTTGCTTTGAAATAAATCTATCAAATCTTTCCACATCAATAATGGAGAAGCCTTACCATGAAGGCTGGACACTATGTGATCCTTCACACCTTCCAACAGAATCCTTCGACACTTTTCTCTCTTCTTTTTCCATGCGTCAAGTACGGAAACATCACTAGAAGTAGGCATTGGAATTTCTGCATCTATGAACTCCTTCAACCCATTTTCATCCAGCACTACCTCCATCCTATCCTTCCATGCAATATAATTTGAGCTGCCCTCAAGGGCATACTCCAATCGCAATCCGTTGAAAGACATCTCAACTTCGACACCAAAAAAACACTACTGCAAATTCGAATTCCACCAGCACAAAACTCAACCGCTTCAATGTTTTGCAATTGCTCCAATGATCAATATCGCTCTGATACCATGTAGAAATTTGAATAACTGATATATTATTCACCGAGATTCTCCTGATCACACACGATTTTAGCTTCATGCATAATACAGAATCTCTTCTACCATTGATCATCACATGCGGAAATAAAATCAATTTCATGCACACATTAAAAACACAAACAATCACACATATGAACACAATATTTAATGGGAAAGCTTAAAGCTGAAAACCCCAACTATCTGTATATTATATGTCATGGAGATCATGTAACAATCATTGTACAAAGTTCCTCACAAGCTCTCAGCACAACCTCGAATTGCTACACACTATCAAGCTAGATCTAGCAAAACACATGCTCCAATCTTTTCCACTTGATAGCCAGCCTCTATTGCGTAATCAATGCTATGGGATGGCTCATTAAATAACATAAACTACCTGGCTTGTACTACGCAATCCTCATGGGATTCTCCAATTAGCTGTGTGTTGCAAATAGCAACAGTATAGTCACAACTGACAGTTAACCTGCTCTTTCACCTATTTCTGCACTGGTCTCCACTGAAACTGTCCATGCACTGAAGTTAACTAATGTATTATTTAGTTGATTAATGAGTTTATAATTAGTGAATTAATTAATAATTAATTCACACCACTCTCACTAATTTTATCAATTAGTTAAACTAGATACAAATAGCTCAACTATGTTTAGATTAGTTAAACTGAATACAACTCCACTAACTTCCTCAATCAACTCCACCAAACTCTGTCACATGAGTTCTAATTGAAGTATTCATGCAATAGCTCCACTTAACCCTCAGGAATAGCGTAATTCCTTCTGTCAGCTCCTGTGCCACATCTGTGCACTTAACTGAAGTGCTCCAAGAGAATAAGATAATGTTTATAGTCCAAATATTATTAAGAGCTAATAATATTCGACATATCTATTTTTTAGACTGGCAATCTAAAAATAGATTCCGCCCAATATGTCTAAAAATAGAAGTCCATCTATTTTTTCCAACTTGACCAACCATCCACAAATAACATCCTGCAACTCATAGAACATGATCCATATGTCTAAAAATAGACATAGTCTAAAAATAGACTTTGCGCCAAAAATAGCTTGCGGGCCTACTTAGTGAAGGTGACTCCTTTCCACTAAGCTCATCATCTTATTGCAATCTCAACAAGAGATTGGTAGAAAGGTTTTATAAAAAACATGAAACAATCAAACCAAGACAAATGAGACTTTTGCATGAGTTGGAAGGACCTGCAAACTCAAAACCACTTCAGAAAACTGTTGGAGAAACTCACATCTTGCATGATACCTTTCTAGAGGCAAGATCCTTCTTTCATAACCTTGAACAAGAGGGCATGAAGGTTCCTTTTTCAAAAGAGGATCCTCTTATTGATAATTTAACTCCTATTCATATTGAAGAGGAAGATAAAGATGGGGGTTACAGTGCTGTCACATCTAGAGCATATCTAGTACCTCATGTAGAGGAAGGAGGAGCACATGCTCCAACAGGAGGATTTCTTGTAGCATTGCAAGAAGTTCCCCAGGATATCACTTATGGAGGTTAAGGCACAATCAATGGAAAACATGATTGTGGAGAATTGCAGATGGAAGGAGAAGATAAGGTGGAAGGTCATCATCATTTGATGAGGAGCACACACCCCTATCCATTTCAGAGAGCTGATGTAAAGAAAAGGCAGACTGATTTACGCTGTGAGGGCAAGGACAAGGTTGCCCAACCATATGTACAATCTACTCTTGACATTGATGTCTCACTGCATGGAGGCATTCCACTTGGGAGGCCACCAGATCTGGAGTTGGTGAGAGGAATCTTGCCATTTGGTTCACCCCTCTTAGATTTCAGAGAGGTGAAAACTTTGGAGGAGTCTAGTATAGCGCAGAGATTTTGGGATAAACTCAAGGAGGAGGGGGACATCCTTCCATTTTCAGCACCACCCACTCTCACTATCTGTACTGTGCTGATAGAAGTTGTTGCAGTGATGGAGGATGGTACCTTCATGGTGCAAGGGAGCTGCTCCATGGATTTGGAGAAATAGAGGGTAATTCCTTTAAGGAAGGAATCCTCCATACATTGGAGTAGATGGAGGTCGCTCATGCTTGCATTGGCCAAGATTGAGAGATTTTTTTTAGATGAGGGCTTCTCATGGGAGACCAACTTCTGAAGATCCTTGCTTATTTTTTAGCATGAGCATCTGCATGATGGGCATGGTAGAAATTTGGAGGATGACTTTGACATGAGGGATGTCAAAGGAAAATACAACATCATTTGGGAGCTTCACATTGCAGATCATCAACGCTATCTCCTAGGAGGATTGATCCATATTGGAGGTATCAAATCTTGGTAGAGTACTCCAAGGATCTTGGTGCTTGCATGATTCTTGATGACCCTAATGGAGATGATAGATATATGGTGGATGATGTGGTCATATATTCTTATGGCAGAGTCTTCTTGACTAGAGCTTCTAAGCTCAAGGAGAATCTGCTACATGCAGCACATGAGGACTTCTTTCCATGCACTTTGATGCATATCTTTCCTTGGCAGAGGAGTTCATTTGGGAGGTCATCCAACA
The DNA here is from genome assembly GCA_034641835.2 of Pinus albicaulis. Taxonomy (NCBI): domain Eukaryota; kingdom Viridiplantae; phylum Streptophyta; class Pinopsida; order Pinales; family Pinaceae; genus Pinus; species Pinus albicaulis. The sequence continues at coordinate 517,886,353 of CM076583.1, read as the reverse complement.
TGATATATTTCACCATATGGAGAGATGCATAGCCCAAATGGTTATAGAGAGGATGTCACAACCACTTCCCTACTCTTTGGAGGTGAGGGAGAATTTCTAGTTGAGCAATTTCAGCTCAAGGTCCCAAGTACATGGTGGAGAATGTATAATCCCACATTATGTTTTATACTTCTTTAATTTATATGAGCAACATGTTCTACCAAGAAATATTATCCCTTCTTTCATATTGTATGATGATGTACTTGAAGCCATTTGTAGCATTGAGATTGGCTATCTTATTGGTGGTTTGTGGGGGAAGCCACATGATTTTTGGTGTGCACCATTGACACCACTTTGTACTTTCATGTTTCTATATTATAGAATGATTGTGGCAGAAAACAAGTGGCTGGAAAATCACTTGTTATTGTTTGATTTGATGCAGGCAAAGGATGCACTGTGCTGGTTCCATGTGTGGGACCTTGATCCACTTTCCGGTTGTCATATGACAATTTTTTTCTATTGGTTTTTGCTTCCATGTATTGCTGATTTTTTTATGTTCATGGGGAGCTTTTTTTGGAGATTGGGATATGAGTTGGAGATGCTCATTAGGAGTATGATTCTCCCTACTTTGCATGATGCATGTTTCAAGAGAAGCAATGGGTAGCCCATGATTTCCAAACTACATCTCTTTTCTTCATGTGGGAGGAGCCATTTGAAGAACTTGAGTTTTTGGAGGAGGCACTTCATGGCTTATTTGTTTGGTGGGGTAGCTTGGGCCACTCTTGGAGGACATAAAATTTCAGCCCAAGATCAGCAGTAGCCCCATACTTACCATAAATGGAGAGAGAAACCACTTGGATCAGAGGATCCAATATCTCCATGCAGCCCTAACACATTGTATGAACTGGGGGTTGAGGATATTTTTGAGCTACCTAGATTGGCTCATTTCATTTGGATGATAACATGGGTGTGGGAGTCACTCATTCAGAATAAGATTCCCCATGTTTTTCATCACTCCTACCTTGAGGAGGGCATTGGACAACAAGGAGGTTTCCACTTACACCTTCCACCTTTCTATGATGTGAGCGATATGGTTTTGCATGTTTGGAAGGAAACATTGGAGGGCAGATTTGTAGCAGATCATTTTGAGAATTGGTGGGGACTTTTGATGAGGAGGCCATAAGAAGAGGAGGGGAGGACTTTTTCTCTCCTTATACAGTTGCTTGAGGACAAGAAAATTTTTGGAGGGAGGACTGTAATATTCCAAAAATTTATCCTTCAAGCTAAATGGAATATTAGAGTTGTTTTATCACTAGGTAGGTGAATAAATGGGTAGGGAGGCCCATTAACCTCTTTAGAAGGATCAATAACACTCCTGATGTGAAAGGAGGAAGAATAAGCAGCTAATTTGAGCACCCTTGGGTGTGAATAGAGATGGGATCATGTTGATTCAGTCAACTTTGACCAAGTCAACAAAGCTGTCTAGATACCTTGAATCTCCTTGATGAACAATGCAGTTTTGGTGGAGGACAACTTGCATGAGCTTGATGTCACATATGGATGGGACCCAATGTGAAGAGGTTCACTTGCTATATATGGAGAGGATGGGAGCATTTTTTATTCACGTTTTTAGATCATCATTTGATATTGGTCTCTTTAGACTTGGCTTCCTCTTGCTGTTTAGCAGGGTTGCAGTGCTATTTAGCACCGAGTGTTCCCGAGCAGGAATCCCACCTCTTCCCTTGAGAGGCCTCTTGGGAGAGCTCTTTTCTATATTTATCCACATCTAGGATTGAGGCCAAGCACCATTCTCTAGCCTCAGTGTTAATTCTATAGCAGAATAGTGCTCTGTTGCAGGGTGTTGCAGCGGAGGTTTGATAACACCACTTTCGGGCCTATTTCTCAATAGAGGGTGCCTTCCTTCTCTTGAGGGATCAGATAGGAATATTTATAGGCTTATTTCACATATTGGTAGTTGGAAAAAAATTTCCTCATCTCCTACATCATAGTCCCTTGCAGGAACTGCACCATTTTGGATAGAGTTGCTGCAACAAGGTTAAAGCCCTTGGTTTTGAGCTAGTTTCCTTGGAAATGGGCCAACCCTTCTCCCTGAAATCTAGAGGAAGGGATTCTCATCCCTCTTTTGTATTATTCAGCTATATTTCTGTAATGTTGTAGTAAGACTGCATGTTTCAGAGCTGAATATTCAGATCTGCACTTTTGTACATCAAGATTTCAAGAAACCCTTGCCGGGTTATCTTTATAATGTATTAAGGAGGCCATATCTTTACTTTCTTAGCATATTGTTCCGGAAAGTTCCAGATCTATGATTTTCTATAATTATGTTGCATAAAACCTCGTAAAATAACATTATCATTTGCTTCAGTAAATTCTGCATAGCTTAAGTCATGGGGTTTGGCTATTTTTAAGTTGATTTGAGGCCGAGAGGTCTGTTTAACTTATCATAAGTCATTTGTTTCAGTCCCTCTTTTGTATTTAAGGGCCTAAGTCTATATGCTAAGGGAAAAAATTATTATTTCTCCCAGATAAAATGCAGATATCTGGAAATAACATTTTTAGGGTCTATTTGCTACATTTTCCCCACTTGGGAGGATGTAGAAGTGCTTCTTTTTGCTGTTGTTTCATTAATTTGGTGCCAATGTGTTTCTTAACACATTTTATGACTTAATTTCACCCCGCTATTCCATAATTGTGTTTATGCACTGCTGCATTCCCATTTTGGGATATTACACTCACCAAAAATAGGAATGGTGGCATATGTTAGGTCCATCTGCATGGTGGCTTTGATTTTTGTTGCCAAAGACCTGGATATAAGCATGAAAAACTTAGGTGGAATGTATGCTACCACAATTTCCATTACCACTTTCTTGGAAGGGACTTGTGTAAGACCAACAACAACATCTTTTATCAATCCAATGCATTAAACTCTTTTTGAATCAAAAGAAAACAAATCCTTGTATGGCCTAGTGATTTCCAATCCCATCATTTCCATAATCACTTTAGGCATTAGGTTATTAGAAGCCCCTGAATCCAACATGGCATTGTGTAAGGTCATGTCATGGATATTAAGGCTGACATAGAAAGGAGGTACTTCTTCATTCTGCTCATCTTCCAATATTGGTCCCAAGTAAATGGTTGGATGGTCTTCTTGTACATTAAGGATATTTGCAGCTCTTGGTTGACAATTCAACATTTTTACAGTTTTACTTCTGTACTCATTCACCTTAGGAATTTCTCCAAAAGGGGCTGGGATCTTGATTTTGGAAATCTCATTCTCCAAACTAAAAACAGAAGTAATATTTTCAATTTCTTTGAGAGGAAGAGGAGGTGATGGATCTTTTCTAGCCTCAGCTGCTTTAGGAGCATCTTTCTTGGGCTGTGTTTTATTTGCAGACATTTCTGTTTTTGAGGTTGTATTGCTTTTGCATCTCAAATATTGCGTGTTGATAACCCTTAAGGTAATCATATGGTTCCTCACCCTTGTTTACATCATGATCAGACTCGTCATGCTATTCTTTAGTCAAAAACATTCCAGACATGTTTTTATCTTGGCAGTGAATGGAGTCTTCTACAATTTTAGGTTGATCTTCTTCATCAACTAAATTTTGTTGAAAAGGAGGCCTTACTTGAGGGTCGGGTTGATTTTTGTTTTCCCTTGGTCTCTGTTGATTTTGAGGCCTTCTAAACTGTGGATTTATAAATTGTGGCTCATGTTGTGCAAGAGGTGCAGAAGCATTTCCAAGGGCAATCCTATCCATAGGTTTCTCCATTGTCTTCATCATGGAGTCAAATTTATCATGTGAGGTGGAAGGCTTATCTTCTCCCTTTAATTTTTTTTTTCCCATCTTGGATTTATTGGCTGCTATCATATTCACTTCCACTTTCACAGCATCATTTTTCATTTCTGCTAGTGAAGGGAATTCTCTTTCTCTAAGAATGATAAAGAATTCATAGTAAAATGCCTTAGCATAGCACAATTGAGCTGCTCCTGGTGGAGGCTTAAGATGAGTAGGGATGGAATCATAGACTTTATTAAATCTCTTGGAGAAATTTTGGACAGCTTCATCTACAACTCTTTTCACACTATTGTATTCAGTGAGGGCCTATATAGGGTTTGTTCTATTTCCCCACTTTCTCAGGAAACTATCCTCAAACTCATTCCAATTATGCAAGCTTCATGGAGCAAGGGCTTTAAACCATTTTCTGACCTCACCAGTGAAACTTTGAGCAGATAGTCTCATTTTGACATCTTCATGGTCAACCTCCTCTCTGTCTATAATTTCATTGAATTGGTCTACATTTTCTTCAGCTGTAATTTCTTCATCACTTCCCCAAGTTTTAATTCTAGCATAATACTTACTAGGGAGTGCATTAAGGGCAGCTAGAAGAACAAGTGGAGCATATCTAGTAGGTGCAGTAGTAGGTGGAGGTGGAACATTTCTAGCCATGATGAAAGGGACTGTGTTATTTTTAGGGACAACAGTAGTAGAAGAATAATTGTTAGAGGTGGTGTAGTTGGTATTTATAGTCCAGTTACAAATTAGCTCCAGTCAGGTAATGGAATACCAGATTTTCTTCTAAGCAAGACTTCAAATGGGTCTAATTCCTTCAGCTTATCCAAATATTCCCTCTATAAAAATAACTCTGATGTGACTTTTCCCCATAATTTTTCTTTATATTTTTGGGTCACTAATGCTGAGGTATCAATACCTCTTCTTTGCAGGTCTAAAACAATCTCAGTCAATTCATTTTAATTTTCAGACCTAAACAAGACTTCTTGAATTTTATCATTAAACTTTTTATCTTCAAGACTTCATAAAATTTATAGGAAAAAACTCTTGAATGTGATGGAGTACCTGCTTTTGAGGAGTTGCCTTGAATTCCTTTGGAAATTGTGCCTGGATTATCCACTATAGCAGGTGGGTTAGGATCTGGATTTCTCCTCGTGTATCTCCTTCTTGAAGCCACCTTTAAGAATGAATTTTTGAAATGAAGTCACGAAGGTAGTTGCAGCCTCAAACAAATTCTGAGCTCCTGCTATCTCCAAGAGTTCAACTTCAGTTTTTGCACAAAAAATTTGGGAAATATGTCTTCAGGCTCGTGGAAGACACACTAAAATTTTATCATGAAATTGATCTTGATTGGCTGCTCATAAATCAACGAAATGTAAATCTTTCAAACCACTTCTAACTGAATATTAGCCTCTTCAGTTTGAGAGGGCTCTCTCAAAGGAGGTTTATGATTTTGAATAAGGATAGTACTAGATGGCTAACTCTATGAAATTGTAACTTGTTTTGTATGATTGCAGGTTGAAAAATGTAGGCTTGCTACCATTAGGATTATGGATTCAAAAATTAGTAGTCTTAGTGACAACAGTTCTTCACATGGAAGCTGAGGCAGATAGAGGTTTTCAATCAGAGATAATTCACACATACAACATAGGAAAATAAAATAATTTCACGACTAAAGGAAGTCAGAGCATAATATTATGAATTCTGAGTAATTAGGGATGAAATATACTGCAAGTGATTAATCATAAGATACATAATCAATAAGACATAAGAACCTCATAAGAATCTCAGGTCTAGAAGTAGAATGTCACTTTGTATTACTGATCATGGTAAAAAACGTACAAGCAACAATTTGGTGCAAATGTTCTCCAACCCTTTGTTTCTTCAATGTTTTGTCTATAAATAGACATTGTTTACAAAATGGATGATCTGCCTGGTGGCTAGATCCTCGAATTATATTATGAAATATTTCATAACTTAAATCAATAACTTAAAATAGAAAACTGACAGCTACCTTTAAAGAAACAAAATCCTAATAGGACTCTATCTCCTATTTATTACATTCCTTTATCCTATCTGTGAAACAGTTACATGATGGTTGCATAATTAATGTCACATGCTTGAAGGACACAAGACCAATTTCACCACCACCTTACATATTTAAAGCACCCCTAGATCCGTGGAGCATAACCTTGCTTTTTAGGAATGGATGACCTTCATCTTCAACGATGTTTTTACTAATTCCCTAGCTTCATGGCACTCCTTTTGAGTCATAAATACATTCTAATAAGGTCCTCTGACATGCTGGAGGTCTCCAGGTGGAAAAAAATTATTTTAAGATGCTCAAAATCATTCAACAATCGCTCACTACGAAAACAGGGAAATTTCTTAGCGAGTTTTAGTAGCGTGGGAAAAATGGCTTCTCCATCAATCTTCTTGACTTCCTTGTTGTTCCAACACCCTAATCATGTCATGACACCTTGCAACCATCAATATCTCTCCTTAAAAAATGACAAAATTGAGTTTAAATGAAAAAAATGACCTACAGTTTTTTTCGTAGCGTATTTCAGGCTTCAAGCCTAAGGTACGCTATGAAAAGATGCAAAAAAATAGGAATTGCTCCTTTCAAGATTATCTTCAAAAATTGTCCTCCAGCTGCAAAATTTGGGTTCTCTACATATTATGGACCTCCTAAAACATATTCCATATTACCTTATTACTCTTGTGGTGTTTCCTCCTCATTTACAATCAATTGACTAATGGGCTTCTCTACCACTGTCATTTTCAATCCTTTCTTTTCCAACTCTACATGAATCAGATCCAATTTCTCTTCTAGATCTTTCATTTCATCGTTTAATTCCCTATTCTTGGATTGCAAGTGCAGGATTATATTTTTGATATGTTTGACCTCTCCTCTTAGTGGCCGAGTCCACTTTATCAACTTTTCTGTATTTTCCAAGGTTTTTGAAACACTGGTGACTTGATCTTCCCATATTTTTCTAATTTTCTCAAACTGAACTTTCTCAACTCTGTGTTTCTTTGCCTCTTGCTTCAGAACTAATATCTCCTCACTTGCCACCTTCAACAGCTCTTTAAGGGTTTCAATTTCTGATTTTTCACTAAATTTCTCTTTACCCTTTCTTTGTTTGATAACCATCTCTGATTTTGTAGGTGAAGACAAATCTGTAATGCTTGGTGGCTGAGTAGTTTCACTGACCTTCTCAATCTCTTTGCTACTTTCCATGACCTTTCTTTCATGTCTAGTCATTGGTTTCATAGGTTGAAAAATGAAACCAGCATCATCACCTGCAAACTCTAATTTTTTAGCTGTCATACCTTTCTTCAACTTTATTCCTCCATCTTGAATGTCTTTAGCTTGGAAAATGGGAGTTTATTCAATGTAAATTGCATGCAAGATGTCCTCTAAGTTTCATTTAGCCACTATTTGGCTCCTAGTAACTCTCTTGCTGCTTTTTTTCTAACTGTTTGCTTTTGTTTTGTAGGTGTTGTTTTAGGTGTGTCAATATTTTGTAAAGGCTCTACCTCCATGCTCACTGGTTCTGGAGGATATGATCTATTCCCTTCTTCAACTTCATCTTCCAAATTTGGTGATGAAATATTCATTGGTTTGGAGGCTCTCTTAGGAGTGACAACATCAATTTCAAAACCACTCATGAATAAAAAGGAATTCCAATATCTGTCTAGTCTCTTCAGTTCCTCTAACAACAATATCTTAATCAAACCATGATGAAAAAGAGAAGTTTCATTTCCTTCTTTCTTGATTTGAAAATTGTTTGACATTTTCCCTAGACTTCTGTATAAATAAAAAGGAAATTCAAGTGACCTCTTACCCAAAAAATGTAGTAGAATTCTAAGGTGGTAGGATTAGACCATGTGAAACTGTCCTTCACAGGTAAAATACTTATGTATGATCATCAACAGCCTTGAATAATTTCCCCTCATGAAACACCTAGGAATAGTATTTGTCAAATCAATTTCACTGTGTTCTGGTTTGATGAACCCTTTGCAGTCCTGCATCGTGAATTTGATGCTTTTAAACCACTGTTATCCTCCTTTAGGGATTCATGTTGCTGATGAAACACTGTTTGGTGTCACTGTAAGGTTCAGGATTCCCACTTTTGAAGTTGTTCATGTGAAATTGTTAGAAAAATCCTTGGAAACTTGTAGATGACAACCCTGCAACCTTTGACAAAATTGCAAGCAACCTGTTCTTCTGAAAACCTCCATGGCAGTTGGATCTTCATTGAGAAAATTCATGTCCATGGGCTCATACTTGTGGCAATGACCACCTTTGTTTTTTTTCTTCCTTGCAGCCATGGGTGCTTTATATCTTCACAGCCTCGCTTTCTTGATGACACCTACAAAGTTCAAATCTGCCAGCAACTTGCTTGGCTCGATGAAGAAACTCTCCAGAGATCGAGTTACATGCAAAGACAAAGCGGAATATGAAAAAAAGGCTAATTGGGGTAAGGTTTTATAATTTGAATGACAAATCATTCTTTAATCATGACACATGCATGCCAAAAAGGGTAATGATGACCTTAGACATGGCTTTGTACCTTTGAATTAACCATAACAGACTCGAATGACCTCTACCCTAACTCCTCCAATCATGGAATGACATTTCACACCGAATTTGACAAGAAAGGTAAGAAAACAAATTTTCATAGCATAGCTAGTTTATCCTCTGACAGTTTCGCTATGAAACTATTAGGTAGTTTTGTAGAGAAAACTGTTGTTTTGATGTATAAAACACTACAAAAAGTTGAAAAAAACTGACACAAGTGCCCTTTTTTAATTTAAATGCATAGGGAATGAAAAATGACACCATAAGAAGACTAATGGGACATGACATGGCATAAATGGAGGTGACCTTGAACCTTAAGATAGGTTAAACATGTAAAAAATGAAATTTTCCTATGCCAACTTGAAAGGCTTAAGGAGACCTTATCCTTTTGATGAGTAAACTGTATGACCATTTCAAGTAATGTTTCACAATTTTATGAGTGATAACACACACACACACACACACACACACACACACACACACACACACACACACACACACACATATATATATCGATTGTTTGCATCCATGTGCATCATAGTTCAAAAAATATGTATATTTTTTGGTTACATCCCAAGACATCATGTCTCTAAAAAATATCCAGAAATAAAACCTAGGCGTCTAATCAGCATGGTGCTCATGATAGCACGTTACTGCACATATGACCAGCCTCAATAATCGGTGGATGCGGTTAGACACCCCTGCAGTGTGCCTCTCATAAGCACTAAGAACATCTTTGAATCTCATGTAATATGGGATCCCACTTGTGTGTCCCTCCAAGTTGCGCGTGATATCTTCTTCCTCAATTCCTTCACCTTGAGGGGCCACCTCGAAATCACGTGGGACCCTCCATGCTATTGGGGACATCCCTGTAGGTCTCTATGGGCCAAAATCTGCATTTCATGGATAAATATTAGAACATATATAAACAAAAACACCATAACACTCATAAAAATAAAAAAATGAGTTTTTACCCAAAGCCTCATCCCAATCATCTCCTTCTGGGAGTGGAAGGTCTAGATTCACCCACGAAATTGGTACCGGTGTATGGCCAGTACTCTACCATGATGAGCTGTCAGCATAGCCAATCAAAGAATTTCGGCTTCCATGACATGTGTTGACCACCTCCTGACTGAGGCATAGGTACTACTGCCTCCTAGCATTAGAATATCGACAATTATTCTAGGATGAACGGTATCAAGATGGACCCATATCCAAATTTTTTTAGCTTTCCATTCTTGCATTTGGTTAATTTGTGTTTCAAGTTGATTGTTATTGCTTCCACTAAATTGTATATGGTTTGAGCCATGCAATCCATGGCAAGTTGAAGCTGTGTCTTTGTAGCTTCATGAGGAGCCTGAGATCCAGTGGCTAGAGCTATAGTGTGTAGCACTACCCTTAGTGTCAAGTCAGGCACTATTTGAATATCTACTTTTCTGCTTTCTGACCCTGTCTTTGCTCCTGGATAGACTCTATCTATCATCATTCCCATGCTCTCCCCGAGGGATCGGGTACCTGTTAGGATCTATTTCTCTCCCTTCCATGAAAATCCAGTGATGAAATAAATGTCAGAGACTTCTATCTCCAAATCTTGGTCATGAATCATAAATATTTCTTGATCAGTGTCCCAAACACTAATCAGGTATTGTAATAGTTCCAGTTGAGCTCTTAGACATGGTGTCAGGAAGAATTTCAAGAGCCCACGGTTTCTCAAGGCATCGATACATGCATTGTTTCCCATAACTTGTTCATCTTCCTCCTCATGCTCTTGTTGTTTCCACTATGAATTTTTTAGCTACTGATTTCCCTGCAAAACCACAATTGAGGCTCCCATTAGCCACATGATTGAAATTTGAATCATTTAAATTGGGCATTTTAGGATAAATTTTGGAAATTTTCGGTCGCAGTGATTGGTGCTGTTGTTTTTCAAACAACGTTGTCGATTGGCGCCTCACCTTTTAATTTTGCGGGGTTGGGCGCGACTCTGTGCCCAAAACCCGCGCCGACGGCCACGACCAAACCATTACAAAATCTGCCTTAAAATGCATCAAAACATAAATGTAGAGAATGAAAAATGGCTTAAAATGAAAGAAAATATGAGAGCTCATAGATAGAGAAAACGGATTTGAAAATGACCTCCTGGATTTCCTGTTGTCAGCTCCACAAGTTCACAGTAAAAAATGGTAAAATGATCACAAGAAGGTAAAAAGATAAAAAGTAAATTATTTTTACTATTTACATCATTTTATAACCTTTTCTAAACCCTAATTAGGTTTTTGGCATATTTTTCGATTATTTTATTTTTTTATCCCGAAAAATGAGTTTTACATTTGTTTCTTATGCAGCAACAAGTCCTAAAAAATGACGATGATGAAGAAATGAGTTATGTTTTATTAATTTTTCAGACTCAGTAAAAACACAAAAAATTCACCCCCTGGAGTTATATTTTAGCTCTTTTTTTACTCTAAAATTTTGAAAAGATTGTCGAGACTCTTTTCGTTTTGAACTCGATAAAGGCTGCAAAACGTCGTCTGCCCAGTATATGTTTACCCATTTTTCGGGTTGGGACAGATTATTTACGAAAAATTAATACCTTAGTTGAACATGCGGCTAGGAGGTTCTCTCAGATATTGTTTTCTACCTTTTCGGATCTGTGAGACTACCTACAAAAAGGGACCTGCTGGAGATCCAACGAACCGAGTTATAGTGTGTAACACTACCCTTAGTGCTAAGTCAGGCATTGTCTGAATATCTACTTTGCCGCCTTTTGATCCTTTCTTTTCTCCTAGACAAACTTTGTCTATCAGCATGCCCATGCTCTCCTCAAGGGGTTGGGTACCTGTCAGGATCAGTTTCTCTCCCCTTCGTGACAATCCAGTGATGAAATAAATGTTGAAGACTTCTATCTCCAACTCTTGGTCATGAATCATAAATCTTTCTTTATCAGTGTCCCACACACTAATCAGGTACTATAATACTTCCAGTTGAGCTCTCAGACACAGTGTTAGGAAGAATTTCAAGAGCCCGTAGCTTCTCAGGGCATCCAGACATGCATTGTTTCCCATATCTTGTTCATATTCCTCCCCGTGCTCTCGTTCTTTCCACTCTATGACCATTTTGGCTACTGATTTCCCAGAAAAACCACAATCGAGGCTCCCATTAGCCACATCATTGACATTTCAACCATTTAAACCGGGAATTTTAGGAGAAAATTTGGAAATTTTTGGCTGCAGCGATTGGCGCCTACCCTTTTAAATTTTGTGGGGTTAGGCGTGACTCCGTGCCCAAAACCTGCGCTGACCGCTGTGACCAAACCATTACAAAATATCCCTTAAAATGCATCAAAACATAAATGCAGAGAATGAAAAATGGCTTAAAATGCAATACAAGATGAGAGCTCATACCTGGAGAAAACGGATTTGCAAATGATCTTCTAGATTGCTTGTTGTCAGCTCCACAAGTTCATAGTAAAAAATGGTAAAATGCTCACAAGAAGGTGAAAAGGTGAAAAGTAAATTGTTTTTACTATTTGCATCATTTTATAACATTTTCTAAACCCTAATTAGGTTTTTGGCATATTTTTCAATTATTTTATTGTTTTATCTCGAAAAATGAGTTTTACGTTTGTTTCTTGTGTAGCAACAGGCCCTAAAAAATGACGACCATGAAGCAATGAGTTATGTTTTATTAATTTTTAGTACTCGGTAAAAACACGAAAAATTCACCCCCTAGATTCATCTTTCAGCTCTTTTCTGACTCTTAAAAACTGAAAAGATTACCGAGACTCTTGTTGGTTTGAACTAGTTAAAGGTTGTGAAACGTCATATGCCTAGTATACGTTTACTCCTTTTTTGGGTTGGGACATTTATTTATGAAAAATAAATACCTTAGTCGAACATGGCTAGGAGGTTCTCTCAGATATTTTTTTCTACCTTTTCGGATCTCTGAGGCTACCTACGAAAAGGGACCTACTGGAGTTTTCTATTTCGCTTCTTTTCAAATTCTCTAAACATGAAAAGATGCCAACTTCTTCCTTTGCTAGACTCGTTAAAACTAAATGACATCGGAAATCGTCACCATGACGTTACTGAGTTCGTCCTTCCTAAGGCTCATAAAATGTACTAGGATGGATTTTTTTGAAGGAAAAACTTACATGCCAAGCATATGTTATCCCCTTCAAGCTTGTTTCCAAAAATAATTAGGGTACTCGCCAGAAATGGTGGGGGAAAATGGAACCATTTCTCAGTCGTGTCGGCAGTATGCCACTCTTGAACATGACACTTGTCTCTAGTTCGTGTCGGGTTGGGGACATCCCACATTCATCATTTTACCTACATTGGGTTTTGGTTATCTGTTTTGAACTCTCATCTGCTCTTTTCCACGTCACTATGACCTCCAATCCCTTGATTTAAAATATTTCCGAATTTCAGAGTCATGTCGCCAATATGTTTAAGAGAAGTTCCTTGTGTAGTTTTCAACCCCTGATCCTATGTTCAGTCCTGATTCACTATCATCTTATTCCTTTGTCTCATGTCGATGATGTGGGAAACATTATGGCCCTCCTTTGACTGGTCACTTCCTATCTGTTAGTCATCAGTAATTTTAGCTGATATCAAAAGATGACTAAACTATGATCCTAGATTTCTAGAAACAATATTTTAGAAATGTTGTGAGTTCTATAAATCTCACTACCTTCATTATCTTAAGCCTAACCATTTCACTAAATTTCTCTATCTTTACCTTCTCAAAGTTACCCCACTTCTCCAAGGAGACTCCATTTTCTAGACTTGCTAATTTCATTTTATTCCCCACATCCCACTCTCATTCACTCCCTATTTTCCTCTGAAAAACCACTTTTTCCCTTTTCCTAAACCCTCATAAAAGAAGCCCCACTCCTCTTTTTCCTTTGTATATATTAAAAAATGGAAAAAGCCCTTTTACATTGTTTAAACCCCGAAAACTTTAGCTTTTTGGGTCTCCCTCTGTTACATATAAAACCTTATTTTTTATGTTAAAACCTACCCCTTTACAAAATACAGGCCTTAAGCCCTCTTTTCTTAAGCCCTAGCCCCCTTCGACCCCATATAACCTCGCCCTCGACTTATTCTTAGCCCTTCCCTATATTAACCATACTTCCGCCCCTTCTAGTTTTTATACACCCTGCAAACCTTATAAAAAGGCCCCAAACCTTTGGAAATATTAAATTGTGGACCTCGCTCCCCACTCAGCCCTATCGTCCAACTGTAGCTCGACACCTATCCTTGGGCTCCACCCTCCAAACCTACCTTTCCCCCCTCCGACGTGCGTCAACCGTCGATCTTATTCCTCAAGATTCGATGGCCCTAGGTGCATATCGCATAGAAATTTGCAATGTATTTTCAGTTTTGAAACCCGCGTGAAATAAGAAGTTTTCACCTTGCCACATGGCAGACGCTCTATGGTATCGCGTGCGTTTAACCCAAAACCATAAAATGCCCTTTACCCATGCGATAAACCATTTGTGGTTTTTGAAAACCACTTTTCCTCTACACGCCAAATTTCAAAAATCCACCTGGTTCCCCATACAGAACATTCCCCCCTGCTCCATTTCTCCCTCTGTAAGCACCTTCCGACCACCTGAAACCCCTAAAATAGAATTCAATCCTGCCCCACATGGTTTTAAACTAATGGTTTGTATTTTTGCAGTTTTTAATGGCTAAAAAGGTCCAAAGTGCCCTTCCACAGTCCATAAATGATGGATGAAGCCCTGGGTGATGATCCAGTGGTCTTAAATATAAAATTAAGGTGATCAGAGGCCCTCTCAAGGTTTGATCAATGATGAAGCATGCTCATCGATGGATCATAAACCCTCTAGCTACAAAGAGCGGCCTCCCATGCACACAGAAGACACAAACAGTCAAGAAACAGGCAAAGGATCAAAAGAAATAATCAGAAGATTAAAGGAACATAACAGAGATCAAAATAAATTGAAGAAAAAGTGATAAAGAGTAGACAGCAAAGCATAAAGACAGAGTTTAAGGCTTAAGAAAGAGATTAAAGATAAAAAAAGGGACATATTAACCTAAGATAAATTCAAAATGACTCAGTTCACAATAGTTATTCCTCTCAAAGATATTTTTAGCCACCTAAGTGCTTTGTTTCCTTCCAGAAAACATTAGGCAATTATTGAGTTGAGTCAGAGATATTTTATCTTTCAAACAGTTATTGTAAAAATTATGAATAAGCCTTAAAGTGAACGCCTTCACCTATTTTTCCTTATAAGTTAAGATAGAAGTTATTAAGACAGAGAAGTAGCTGCAGATATTCCTGCCTTGAGCCTTGCATGGTCTTCAAGGTTAGGAATGCACTTAATCTATAATAAATGATACTCAAACCCTATATTAGGCTTCACCTCCTCATTCGCAGTATAAATACTGCATCTGAACTCATTATCTTGTTGGCATTTGATGACTCGTTGAAGTAATACATATTCTCTTGGAAGTTGAAAAGAAATTGACGTCTTGGAACTTGTGGATGTCTTGATTGGTTTTTTGATGGAGGAGGCTAGATCACTGGATCCCTGAGCTCGGTTGTTGGTGAAGTTCTTCTAATCTGTTATTGTTATTTTATGTTTTCATTATGTTTCCACCTTTCTGTGTTGCAGAAGAATAAAAGTTTTAGGCTAAGAAATGTCTTTTGAAAGCACCTTAGTTCTGTTTATTCTTCACTACCTTAATGTTTTCTTTTGCTAAGACATTTCACAGAATTATTAATTTCTCTCTGTACCCCCTAAGCTTGTTTATTTCATAAATAGTTGAATACAGTTGGTTTCAAGCATGATTTATGGTTTTCCCTGCTTACTTGATGCCACTTAAACATTGTTTTTTGAAGTCTCTCTCTAAAGTACCATTCTTTAAAGCCTTCCAAATAATTTTTGTTTCGATCATACCCTTTGCACTTGCTTAACTAATTGTTTTAGAGATCTTCATAACTACAATCAAGGATGTTTAGGAGTTCCCTCTTCTCTGATTGCAGTTATATGTGTGTCTTAAGTGTTTTCTGACCTTGAAGGTGAAATCACTAGAAGTTAAATGAGTTTCTCGCCACAAAATCAAACATGATAGGCTGCTCATCAAACCAATCTTGTGCAACTATTTGAAACCAATATTTTGATTGAGGCTTAGCCTCCTCAACCTGAGAGGGCTCTCTTAAAGGGTTAATGATTTTCGATAAAAATATAGATGGCTAACTCTATGTGGGGTAATAAGCAGATAAATGATAGAAATTGGTTGTAAATCACATTATCAAGTGCACATTGGGCTTATGGAGTCATAATAGCTTCAGTAAAACAAACCAATCTACTCCGCATGGAAGTCAAGGAATATCAGAGTTCTAGTCCAGAGGTACACATGTGAAACTGTAAAACACATAGTCAGTTTGTCTATGAAGGAAGTCAGAGCATCAATTATGAATTTTCAGTAACATAAGCAAACACCACTACAATAGGATAGTAAAATGATGCCATTAGAAAAAAAAAAAAAAAACACTAAAACTGCTTATGAATCTTGAGTTGGCTAAGTAGAAAAATCTGTATTAAACTGAAAACCAGTCACTTACAATAAAAATAGTCTTTTTGCTAAAAATGTCCAACCCTTTCCATTTCAAATCCTTGATCTTTTATAGATCCTTTACATCATGAGATAAGCTTCTCCATCACTAGATACATTGAATTCCCATGCTTTGACACCTATTCTAATTATAAAACATGGTATTTATTACAAACATAGTTGTAAAACTAACATAGAGTCCTATTACATATAGAATTAGAACTAAACTTAAATACATCATTTTCCACCTATCATTCCACTCAGTCAAATCCAAATGATGAGTTTCAACTTGTTATAACCATAATGTTGATGATGTTAATCACCTAAAATCTAGGAAACTGCTCCCCTGTTTTTTGGCTTAGGATCCTTTAGTTTCTTGAGATATTCTAACCACTTCCAACTGATAAATTCAAAGCTAATTGATGTTGGGAACATGTTTTACATATTTTCCAAGTCATCCCTTCATGCCAGCTGTGTGAAACCACCTTGAATTTCTCAAAACCATGAAAGCAGCCTGCGCTACGAAAGCATCACTTTTCGTAGCGCGGTATTTTTTACCACTTTCCTTCAAAATAATCTTCAATACCTTTAGATATATCATCCATAGAAATTTCAAACATTAATTCATATTTTTACCCCCCAAAATGTGATGAAAAATGGAAAGAAAAGCTACTACAGCAGTTTCGTAGCACTTTTTCCCTTTTTTACACTGTTTGCGGTATGAAACTGCTGAGTAAGCAGTTTTGTCCAAAATTTTCCAAAATGAAAATTGTAAATATGCTAAAAGCTCAAAAAAAAAAATTCTTTCATTATATCACTTGAAAACCAGATTCATTCCAGCCTTCTTGAGGTCCCTTCTTCATTTGCAATAAGTTGGCCTATTGGTTTTTCCTGTTTTTTCCTGAAACATAGGTCATGGGACAAAGCCTATATCTCCTACTACATGATTTATTTTGAGAAAATGAAGGAGGTTTTTGTAGGCCATGATGTATTTAATGAAAAAATCTCTTGGTTTTTTTAAAAACATCTCCTATTGTCCAGAAATTTCCTTTTAAAAACATGTGTAAAACAAGAAAACTCTATTTCTAAAAATAAGGCTTCAAAGAAAGCCTTGTATCTCCCAACTGGTAACACCTATGAGAAAATTGAGAGAATTTTTTGTAGCTGGGGGTGTGATTAAAAGAAGTGTTTTTCATAACTCCAAAATAATTTTTCATTTAGCCAGAAACTGAATTTGAAGTTTACTGCTAAACAGTCATGTACAAGACTTTTTGTAACAACAGTTTCGTAACACATTTTAATTTATCAATTTCTCCCACCTCCTAATGAATTAGAGGAAACAGATATAGATTTTTGTATTTAAGTCTGTTAGGAAGCAAAACCTCTTTCAGGTTTTGTAAATTCGTTTTCAGTTGCTCAGAAAACACCTTGGAAGTTGACTACTCAAAACTAGAAAACAGAGTTTTTGCTTCATATTGCGCTATGAAAAGACAGCGCTTTCGTAGCGCAAAAGGACTTTTCTGAACTAGTGGCACTATGAAAGTAAGGTTTCTTAGCTAATTGGCTAGTTTTGATGAAAAACTTAGGCAAATGAAATGAATTATGAAATGATGAATGACTTGACATTAAAAACCTTTAAAATGGATTTGTTTAACACTAAGGAAGGTTCAAACCTAAAAATCTAATAGTCCCTTTTGGTCAAATTCATGAAATGAATCCTAAGACCCTATTTTGACCCATGATAAAAAACAAACTTTAAAAAATGATGTTTTGAGAATTTTTGAGTGATAACACCTTCTATATTTCATTGTAAAAGTTTGTCTTGAATTATTACTTGTTGAAGTGAGGATTGTAGAATTTATGGTTTGCCCTGTCTATTGATTGCCTCTTCATGATTTTGTGATATTTAAGTCCCTTTGTTGAGAAGTACATATAATAAAGGATTCTTAATTTCCCTTTACCATACTTTTCATTCTTACAATTGATGTCCATCTCATAAACCCCTTAAAACTTGAAGATCCACTGGCCAAGTTAGATTTTCCCTATGATACTCTCTAATTCATTGATGAACTTATCATGAACTCCATTTGAATCCATTTCCCAATGAATTGGATATTTCCTCATTCTACCTATGCTTCTTGATCATTATACCCAACCAAAACAAACAACAAAACCTCATACTTAATAACTAGCCTAAAATCAACCCTTAGAAGCAAACAAGTTCATATCCTTTGCAAACAAATAGAGAGATCCCTCTCTGAGTCTAGTAAGGCTAGGTCCTAGGGCTCCAAAGATTGGTTCCATGTTTCCTTGTCATTTTGTATACCAATCTTCCAAAACACGAGACACCAACATTCTGGTGCTCATGGTGGGACCTTTTGAGTCAGTGACAAACTAAGTATACCTTAGGACTTCAGAAACCATTATCAATCACAAGAAAACTCAGCTGATGGCCATAGAGTAGATTTTGTTTGTTTCAACATCTTAGCTAAATAATGATTCAGGTGTAGAAAAATCTTACAAACCTTAGAAATATAGAAAAGAAACTCAGAAAACCCCAAAAACATCCCTAGATTGGTTTCTTGTCAATTATTGGTGGTGGACCATACACATTTTCCTTCAAAACAATTAAAATTTCCACCTGGTGACTCCACTAGACCCAATAGGCCTATTACTTTACTAGCTCTTTTTTTAGACTTCCTTAGGATTGTATCAAACTAGCCCTAAGAAGTTTAGAATCCTAGTCCCATATTTTATAAATTTCCTAGACACTGTGTGAGGTTAACCTTTTGAAAACAGTCCTAAAACTTTCAACCTCTCCAAATTTTGAGTTTGAAATATGGCTTCACGTAGGATCAATACTAGATCTCACCCAAATCCTAATCCTCCTACAATAGTTGATGATCCGGAAAAGATTTGTGGCAAATTTCTAGAGCTGGAAATTTAACTACTGTTAGGACTATCCAAAGAACAAGATCTGTCCCGGAAAACCTTATAGCCTTGAAATATCCTCACTTTTACTTGTACCATTCAAGGTACTTATTTAGAACCAAGTCACATAGCGATATTGACCAATCTGACCTTGAGCCCACATATTTGTAGCAGAATTTGAGCAGAGAAGCATCTCCTTCCACTCCCCCTGATTTTCAGCTTCTCCACCACTTCGGTTCTTTCCATAGAAAATCTGATCATAATCAGCTTGCTGGTCCAAGTACTTCCACCACTCCCATCCACACATTCACTATTAAAAACACTCCATTTCATCCCACTTTCACTTCCACAAACCCACCTCTTGTAAATCCCCCATTTTCTCCCACCATGGCAACATGGTATGCCCCATTAGTGTTACCACAACCTCTAGTTCCGTTGCCAAATGATTATCAATCAATAATTCCCCATTTTACTGGAACTGAATCTACTACTGCCCAACATCATGTAGATAAAATGGATGATGCTTTTGATTACATGGAAATAGAATAAGAGACCATTAAGATGAGAATATTTGCCCAAATTTTAGGAGGAGAAGCCAAAAAATGGTTTAAAATCTTAACTCCTAATAACATAAATTATCTCCCTTATTTATACCAAACATTCATAAACAAATGGGAAATTAAAAGAACCCTCTCCAAATCCTTTCAGAATATAGCAACCTTAAAGAAATGTTGGGGAAAGTGTCCAAGATTATTGCACTAGATTCAATAGTGTTTACAATGCACTTCCCCCAAACATGAAACCTCCACTAGGCTTAGCTTTAGAAAAATTTCCTAAAGGATTTGACTCGGATATGGCCTACCAGCTAAGAGAAAGATACCCCTTGAATTTATAAGATATGCAGAGGGGATATATATGTGTAGAAGCAAACCTGGTTGAGAAAAGATCTAGGTTGAAATCAGAAAAAGAAGAAGTTACATATAAATATGAGACAATGGCATCAACCTCATCATCTGACGCCAAAATTGATAACTTAGTGAGGGTAATGGAAAGAATTCTGGAAAAGATAAACTGAAATGATAGAGTGCCTCCTAGAGAAAATCTAATCAATCCCCAAAATAGAAATAGAAATCGAAATTTCAGAAAAGACCCTATTCAAAATAGACAAAGAGATAATGACCAACAAATTAGGCCTCCTTTTCAAGAAAACTATGTAGATCAAGAAGAAGAAAGGGAGACTGAAAGGTTGGAATAAAATCATGTGAATCTAATAGGATATGATAGTGAAGGTGACGCTTTCCTCACTGAAGAAGAACAAGGATTGTTATCCTTAGAACAAACTGAAAACAATCATGAGGATTCTGAAGATTACTAATTAGGATTTGAAAATGCTATAATGGAGGTCCATAGAAAATATAATCTTAGAAGCAAAAGGAACCAAGAGGCTTCCAATGATAAAAACATAGACACTTCTGTTAAGAATACCTCAGAAAACCTTCCTAAAAAGAGAACAAACAGTTCTTACACTGTGGCTAAGAAAACTGATTTAAAAGAAGACAAAACCAGTCAGCCAAGTGTTGACCCAAGTTGCCTTAGTACTTTTTCTAGTGGCCCTGAGAAATTTGTCCAAAATAACAGTCCTAATAAAACTCAGAAAATTAGAATTGTTTAAAAGACTATGTTTGACAAATCAGATGTAAATATCTAAAAAACACTAGTCCCTTTCAGCCTTGAGGGTGAAATAGCCAATATCAAAATTATCATACCTTTAGCTGAACTAGTAACCCAAGATGTATATAAAAATCAAGTTTTAAAAGCTTTGAATATAGGAAATGATACTGATACTTTAAACTTGACAGATGATAAACCAAAATTGTTGTTTGGTCCTGAAGTAGAAGGAAAATACGAGGAAGGAACCACTCCTCCATTTTATGTCAGCTTAAATATACATGATAAGATCTTACACAATGCTATGCTAGACTCCGGTGCCTCTCACAATATTATGCAAAAATTAGTGATGGAGATATTAGGCCTAGAAATTACCAAACCTTATAAAGACCTATATTCCTTTGATTCAAGCAGAGTCAAATGTTTAGGCCTGATCAAGGATTTATGTGTCAATCTGGCACAAATTCCTGCTAAGGGTCTAGTTATGGACACAATTGTTGATAACATTCTCCCAAAGTATGGCATGCTTTTATCCAGATCATGGGGAGCCAAACTTCAAGGGAACCTTCAAATGGACATGTCTTATGCTACCATACCAGTATTTAACCACACAAGGAGGTTATATAGGGAATCTCATATGAAATATATGGTAAGAAAAATATATAGGCCAAACAACACTCCTGTTTATTCCATTCATTCAGATCTTGATTCATTTATCTTGTTTAATGAAGAGGAAATTAGCACACAAGAAAATGAAAATAAAAAAGAGTTAAGCCCACTTAAATAGCCAAATTTTCCCTCAAATGAAAAACATAACAACTCAAACTTTAGCAGCCTTGAAAAGAAAAATGATAGTGAGCAGGAGAAAGAAACACTTTGGAAAATGAGCTTTGATGGCTCTTGTAGCAAAGCTGGTTCTAGAGCTGGTGTATGGATACATAATACAAACAAAGGACATTCCTACAAACTTGATTTCCAATGCACTAACAACATTGCAGAATATGAAGCTATCCTTCTTGGCCTACATTTTCTCAAAGATTTAGAAGGAAAGAAAATATTAGTCCAAGGAGATTCAGAGATGATTATTAGGCAAATAAAAGGGGAGTATTCAGCCAAAAAACCAAGATTAAAAGAATATACGAATTTTTCCCTAGATCTCCTAAAAACTTTTGAAAAATATGAACTCACTTTCATCCCTAGAGCTCAAAATAACCTTGCAAATGAGCTTGCCTTTGCTGCCAGCAATTTTCAAATACCTCAGGTAAATGAACTGTTCACTGTCAAAGTAAAAAATAGGCCTATAGTCCTTGACAATGAAAACTATTGGCAAGTGTTTGAGGGAGATAAACACGTTGATGATTTTCTGCAATCTGAAAATGATTTTTCTATACCAACACTTAGCTTAAGCCATGAAGAAGAAAGTTTTGATGAAAAACAAACCCCTAAAATAGAGTTGTCCTCTACTGCTGATATAAACCAATTTGAACATATTTATAAGGCAGGATTATTTAACAAACTAGATCAAAAGGACCTTGAGGTTTTACAATGCAAATATGATACAATACCAAGGGGCCTTACACCAGTAGAAGAGCTTTTTGACTTGAATAATGTAGCTAAAAAACCAAATATGGAGCCTACAGAAACTAATGTAGAGGAACATAACATAGGCATCATGAATGAACCCAAAATGATAAATTTATCTAGCACTCTTCCTACTCATATAAAACAGGAATATATTGCACTTTTTAAAGAGTTTGGAGATGTGTTTGCATGGGGATACAAATATTTGTAATCATATGATACTAGCATTATTCAACACAAAATTCCTCTTAAGGAAAATCAAAAACCTTTCAAACAAAAACTAAGAAGGATAAACCTTGTTTTATTACCTTTAGTTGAGAAAGAGATCAAAAATATGTATGATGCTGGGATTATAGTCCCCCTTAGATATTCACAATGGGTTTCCAACCTTGTACCTATTAGGAAGAAGACTGGGGAAATTAGGCTTTGCATTGACTTTCGAAATCTGAACAAAGCCTCCCTGAAAGATAACTACCCCTTGCCTAAAATGGATCACATACTCCAAAAGGTGGTTGGATCCAAGAGAATATCACTCTTGGATGGTTTTTCAGGTTACAACCAAGTCCTAGTACTCCCAAGTGATCAACACAAAACTGCTTTCACCACACCTTGGGGTACATTTGTGTATGTTAAAATGACATTTGGTTTGATGAATGCAGGGGCCACCTTTCAAAGGGCCATGGACATAGATTTTTCAGAAGACATAGGCTATTTCATAATCATTTACCTTGATGACATCACCATTTTCTCCAAAACTGACAAAGAACACTTATTCCATTTAAGAAAAGTTTTTAAGAAATTTAGGAAATATGGCTTATCTTTAAATCCCAAGAAAACACTCTTTGGACTCCAGGAAGGAAAGCTCCTAGGCCACATAATCTCTAAAGAAGGAATCAAAGTAGATACCAAAATAATTGAAGGCATATTGAAAATCAACCATCCTAGAAACCTCAAAGAATTGCAATCTTTCATTGGGAAGATCAAATTTTTGAGGAGGTTCATCCCTAACCTTACTGAAATTTTGATGAATATCACAAACATGCTCAAAAAGAAAACAGAACTTAAACAGACCTTAGAATCCAAACATTCATTTGAACTGGTAAAACAAGCTCTCACTCAAACACCAGTTCTTATCAGTCTTGATTTCACTAAGGATTTCTACATTTTTTCATTTGCATCTGAACATAGCATTGCTGCAGTATTGTTGCAAAAGTATGACATGGGCCAAGAAAAACCCATATCCTTCTTTAGTAGAGCCTTAAGAGATGCTCCACTCAAATATAATATCATGGAGAAACAAGCCTTAGTCTTGATAAAAGCATTGAAATATTTCCGAGTCTACATTTTACACTCACATATCATTGCTTTTGTCCCACATATAGTTGTCAAGGACATTCTAAATCAAGACCCTGATGGTAAAAGGGGAAAATGGATTGTTATTATTTTAGAATATGATTTAGAAATAAGGCCTACCAAGCTTATTAAAGGACAAGGATTAGCAAAACTTATGGCAGAATCAAATTTCAAAGCATTAGATATGAATATGGTTGATGTTTTAGAAGAACAAGAAGAATTCACGGCCCCATACATTGAAGAAAATTTTCTGAATTCATCTTGGTATGTTGATATCATTTATGTGATTCTCTATCTTAATACTCCTCCTTCTTTATCAAATACTAAAGCCATATTCTTAAAACAAAAAGCTTTAAATTACTGCATTTTAGATGGAGTGTTATATTGGAAAAATGATGTTGGCATATTACTTAAATGTTTTCTCGAGAATGATGCAGGAAAAATCATGCATGAGATGCATGAGGGAGAGTGTGGAGGAAAAATTTACTGGAAAGCAGCAGAAAACAAGATTCTTAGAGCTGGCTATTACTGGCCCACCCTTTTCCCTGATACTAAAAAACTAGTCATGAATTTCCATAAGTGTCAAATTTTTGATGGAAAGAGAAAACTCCTACCTTTACCTTTACATCCCATCAATGTTGAGGCTCCCTTTCAGTAATGTGGTTTATAATTTATTGGAGAAATTCACCCAAACTCATCTACCCAACATAAGTGGATCCTTACTGCCACTGATTACTTCACCAAGTGGATAGAAGCTATCCCTTCTAGAAATGCTACTGACTCTATCATCATCCAATTCCTTGAGACCAACATATTGTCCCGATTTGGTTGTCTTAGAAATATCATTACAAAAAATGATGCTGCCCTCAAATCCAAAAGAATGGTTGACTTCTGCTATAAATACCATATCACCTTAGGACACTCCACAACTTACTACTGTTAGGGAAATGGACTTGTTGAATCTTCTAACAAAAGCCTGATCAACATTATCAAAAGACTGCTGGATCAAAATATGAAATCATGGCATAGTAAATTGGTTCATGCATTATGGGCTGATAGGCTAACCACCATGAAATCAATAAATATGTCCCCCTATCAGCTAGTATATGGCATGGATGCAGTCTTCCCAACATCCTTAGGATTTCCAGTCATGAAACTCCTCCAAGAAGTGTAATCAGACGAAAATGACATGCAGAGAAGGCTGAATCAGACCGTTCATTTGCAGCAAACAAGAGAGGAAGTATAAAAAATGACACAAATAGTTCAAGAGAACATTAAAAATATCTTTGACAGAAGGAGTAAATCTAATAATTTCCAAATTGGAGATGCAGTTTTGAAATGGGATTCTAGGAGGGAAGATAGAGGTAAACATGGAAAATTTGAGAATTTGTGAAAAGGGCCTTATATCATTCATTCAATTAGGGGTCATAATGTTTTATTTTTACAAGGGATGAATGGAGAAGAATAATTTGGAGGTCCTGTCAATGGCAGTATGCTCAAACACTATTTTTGTCAAGAGTCTTAGCTTAAAAGCTTTCATTCATTATACATAAACATTGCATGAGAAAATATTGAGAACAAAAATACAAAAACAATGAAAGAAATGAAAAAGAGGGCAAATTCAAAAGCGGTATAGCCCCATACCCAAAAAAAAGTTCTACTAAAAGTGCACAAGCCTAAATGCCACTACTGATTCAAAATGATGTCTTGTTCAGTCATCTAGCCCAATCATGGTTGAACATGCTTTAAATTTATGTTGATAAGTTCGTAAAAATAATGATTGTCAAGATTATTTCAAAACTTGACTTATCAAGAAAGATAGATTAGGGAACATAAGATATTGATTCCACATGCTCAAAACAGAACCAGAGAGGAAGATAAGGATGCGTTACAAATGATAAATCACAACCTTATCTTTCTAAATTTACTTTTTGCAAAATAATGTTTGTGTGCAACTTGTTCCAAACGCCACAGCCATGGTAAGTTAAGCTGTTTAATCCTGATTTGAACCATGCTTTAAATTTTTGTCAATAGCTTAGAGAATCAAGACTGCCAAACAGCTTAATCTTGGCAATCAAAATAGTTTTAGGCAGAGAATAAAAAGATTTCATCAATTTAATTTTGAACTCTTGGAAGAAATAAGGATAGAAGTAGATAGCTTATTTCTGTTTTCAAAATAAAAATGTTAAGATTTTTCCAATTCAAGTGCACTAAAAGAAGAGAAAATGTTAGGATAAGTAGGTGGGTAAGTAGAAATACTGCTAAAATAAATCACATGTTGCAGATTATTGAGATTCTCACTTAAAAATAATTATCAACAAGTGAAAAGAAAGAAGATAATTTTCCCAATGGAAAGGCCATTGGTATGCTAAAACTCAGAGATTTGAAAAACTGAAGGTTCTGGACACCTTGAAAGAAAAGCTGCCCTCCCCAAGTGGAGCCACTGTTAGTCATCAGTAATTTTAGATGATATCAAAATATAACTAAACTATGATCCTAGATTTCTAGAAACAATATTTGAGAAATGTTGTGAGTTCTAGAAATCTCACTGCCTTCATTATCCTAAGCCTAACCATTTCACTAAATTTCTCTATATTTGCCTTCTCAAAGTTACCCCACTTCTCCAAGGAGACTCCATTTCTAGACCTGCTAATTTCATTTTATTCCCCACATCCCATTCTCATTCACTCCCTATTTTCCTCTGAAAAAGCCATTTTTTCCCTTTCCCTTAACCCTTATAAAAGAATCCCCACTCCTCTTTTTCCTTTATATATATTAAACAATGTAAAAAGCCCTTTTACATTTTTTAAACCCAAAAAACTTTAGCCATTTGGGTCTCCCTCTCTTACATAAAAAACCCTATTTTTTATGTTAAAACTTGCCCCTTTACAAAATACAGGCCTTAAGCCCTCTCTGCTTAAGCCCTAGCCCCCTTAGACCCCATATAAGCTCACCCTTGGCTTATTCTTAGCCCTTCCCTGTATTAACCATACTTCCGCCCCTTCTACTTTTTATACACCCCACAAACCTTATAAAAAGGACCCAAACCTTTGGAAATATTAAATTGTGGACCCTGCTCCCCACTCAACCCTGCCTTCCAACCGCAGCTCGAAACCTATCCTTGGGCTCCACCCTCAAAACCTGCCTTTCCCTCGTCCGACATGCGTCAACTGTCAATCTTATTCCTCAAGATCCGATGGCCCCACGTGCATATCGCATAGAAAATTGCGATGGATTTCAAGCTTCACAACCCACACGAAATAAGCGTTTTTCACCTTGCCACGTGGTATATGCTCTATGGTATCGTGTGAATTTAACCCAAAAACACAAACCTCCCTTTACCCGCGTGATAAACCAATTGTCGTTTTTGAAAACCACTTTTCCTCTACGCACCAAATTTCAAAAATCCGCCTGGTTCCGCATACGGAAAATTCCCCCCGGCTCCATTTCTCCCTTTATAAGCACCTTTCGACCACCCGAAACCCCTAAAAAATCAGTCAATCCCACCCCGCATGGTTTTAATCTAATGGTTTGTATTTGTGCAGGTTTTAATGGCCGAAAAGGTCCAAAGTGCCCTTCCATAGTTCATAAATGATAGATGAAGTCATCGGTGATGATACAGGGGTCTTAAATCTAAAATTAAGGAGATCATAGGTCTTCTAAGGGTTTGATCGATGATGAAGCATGCTTATCGATGGATCATAAACCCTCCAGCTACAAAGAACAACCTCCCCTACACACAGAAGACAAAAACAATCAAGAAACAAGCAAAGGATCAAAAGAAATAATCAGAAGATTAAAGGAACATAACAGAGATCAAATCAAATTAAAGAAAAAGTGATAAAGAGCAGACAAAAAAGCATAAAGACAGATTTTAAGGCTTAATACAGAGATTAAAGATAAAACAAAGGATACATTAACCTAAGATAAATTTTAAATGACTCAGTTCACAACAATTATTCCTCTCAAATATATTTTTAGCCACCTAAGTGCTTTGTTTCCTTCCAGAAAGCATTAGGCAGTTATTGAGCTGATTCAGAGATATTTTATTTGTCAAATAGTTATTGTAAAAATTATGAATAACCCTTAAAGTCAACACCTTCACCTATTTTTCCTTAGAAGTTAAGATAAAAGTTATTAAAAGAGAGAAGTAGCTGCAGATATTCCTACTTTGAGCCTTGCATGGTCTTCAAGGTTAGGAATGCACTTACTCTGTAATAAATGATACCCAAACCCTGTCTTAGGCTTCACCTCCTCATTTGCATTATAAATATTGCATTTGAACTCATTGTCTTGTTGGAATTTGATGACTCTTTGAAGTAATACATAGTATCTTGGAAGTTGAAAAGGAATTGAAGTGTTGGAAATTGTGGATGTCTTGATTGGTTTGTTGATGGAGGAGGCTAGATCACTGGATCACTAAGCTTGGTTGTTGGTGAAGTGCTTCTAATCTGTTATTGTTATTTCCTGTTTTCATTATGTTTCCACCTTTCTGTGTTGCAGTAGAATAAAAGATGTAGGCTAAGAAATGTCTTTTGAAAGCAACTTAGTTCTGTTTATTCTTCACTGCCTTAATGTTTTCTTTTGCTACGACATTTCAGAGAATTCTTAATTTCTCTTTGGACCCCCTAAGCCTGTTTATTTCATAAATAGTTGAATGCAATTGGTTTCAAGCATGATTTATGGTTTTCCCTGCTTACTTGCTACCACTTAAACACTATTTTTTGAAGTCTCTTTCTAAAGTACCATTCTTTAAAGCCTGCCAAAGAGGTTTTGTTCCGATCATACCCTTTGTACTTGCTTAACTAATTGTTTTAGATATCTTCATAACTACAATCAAGGATGTTTAGGATTTCCCTCTTCTCTGATTGCAGTAATATGTGTGTCTTAAGTGTTTTCTGTCCTTGAAGGTGAAATCACTAGAAGTTAAATGAGTTTCTCACCTTCTATATTTCATTGTAAAATTTTGCCTTGAATTATTACTTGCTGAAGTGTGGATTGTAGAATTTATGGTTTTCTCTGTCTATTGATTGCCTCTTCATGGTTTTGTGATATTTAAGTCCCTTTGTTGAGAAGTACATATGATAGAGGATTCTTAATTTCCCTTTACCCTACTTTTCATTCTTACAATTGATGTCCATCTCATAAACCCCTTAAAACATGAAGATCCACTAGCCAAGTTAGATTTTCCCTATGATACTCTCCAATTCATTGATGAACTTATCATGACCTCCATTTGACTCCATTTTCCAATGACTTAGAGCTTTCCTCATTCTACCTATGCTTCTTGATCATTATACCCAACCAAAACAAACAACAAAACCTCATACTTAATAACTAGCCTAAAATCAACCCTTAGAAGAAAACAAGTTCATATCCTTTGCAAAAAAATAGAGAGATCCCTCTATGAGTCTAGGAAGGCTAGCTCCTAGGGCTCCAAAGACTCGTTCCATGTTGCCTTGTCATTTGGTATACCAATTTTCCAAATAACGGGACACCAACACTATCAACTTCAGCTCATCATCCAGGAAACTGATATAGAGACTCCCTTCTAGTAGCTTATAGCTTGCATGCCTCAATGGCAAGTTATTCGCATTTGATGACAGGTTCTCATCATTGGCCTTTGATCAATTTATTTCGTAGGTGTTCGAATTCAACTCATTGTTCACATTACGTGGATTATACTAGCTATACCTTGAGAACCATTGTCATTATTGGTCGTCTCTCTCGCGCCTGTTAACAAATTTCATAATTGGATGGTAATCAGGTGATTTTCTTGCATGTTCGACTTCATTTCATTCATTCACATGCCTGAATTTGTACTTGTTTGGGTTGAGACAAAGTGCAAGACCCTGGGTTTTGTTTGATAAAATCCAGACTATAAGGCGATTTGGTTTATCATGACTTTATGCATTACTCTTATGATTGGATGGCTACGACCATACCTGAGTCTATTTGACGATCCTTCTCACTGGATGGCTGCATCCATACCTTAGATCTTATTATATGTTTTCTATTATGGATGGTTGCACCCATACCACATATTCATGTATTAGATATATCAGTTGTACTTGTTCTTGCAGGTCTTCTGACGACGATGTTTTGGTTTGGGCATCTTCTCGTAAATAATTTCACCCCTCCCTCTCTCTCGGACTTCATGCTTTAGGGGTAATATTTTACACAGTATTTTTTCATATTCCCTTAAATCCCCATCCCGTACATTGGAGGACCATTTTGGTGACCCCTGTGTACTGTCATACATTTCCATAAATTTCATTTCCTCCCTTGGCATGTCAAGAATATAATATTTGTTGATCATTACTCAATAAGACCTTCATAAACCTATGTTTTTAGCTCAACACTAGTAGGAAGTTATGGCCTCGCACCCTTTGGTGCTCTGTCTCAGAAGGGCACCCACGTCTAGCTACTTTTGGAAAAAATTTTAAAATAGAAATGAAGCTTCCATTCTCTAACAGCTTCATGGGCGGAGTCGTAATGTTTTGTTCGACTTGATCAAGTCGAGTTCCTCCCTTTGGCCTATTAGTTCCTACAAATGTGCAACTCCCCAAAGGGATAGACCTCTCCTCCACCTTATGTGGATCCCAAACCTCTTCCTCCTCTCATATAATTCCTTCTTCCTCACATTGATTCAGCTAGTTGAACAATCATTAGTTATAGCTCGTGTGTTGAAGAAAGCAGAGAAGAATCCATTGTTGAGAGAGAGTTTAAGCCCATTGCCTCATTGATTCAAATGCCAAACGATGCTTGAGATGCAACCGACTGAACCCATCGAAGGAGATCTTCAACGTCAAGGCATAAGGTTGTAAACATATTTTTCATATATTAATAATACATGACTAGTTTCTGGTTCCAATTTTGTTTCCATTTATACTTAAAGTGTTTATCTCTCCTTGACTAGCTGAATAGCTATAGATGAATGTATATGTTTATATGTTGTCATCGTTTTTTTATCTCTGTGTAGGTGCATGTACATCATCACCAACGGAGCACAAGGCATGAAGACAAAGATCAAAGGATTGTTGTTGCGTGCCACGAAAAAAGCATTGGACTAAGGTAGGATATCTGTTCCAACCCATATTTCATTTATAAGCTAGGAATTTAGGAATTCAGCGTGTTCCCTTGTTTCTAGACCCACCCTAGGGCTAGAGGTATCGCTTCTATCTGCAAAGGGGATTTTCCTGCTCAACACTTACAAAGTCTTGTACTCTTTTGACTCTAAAAGAGTAAAATGTTTGGAAATGATAAAATATCTGGTGGTGAGCTTGGCTTAGATCCTGCCCAAGAGTGTGGTAATGGATATCAATGTGGTAGACATCCAAGCTTGGTTTGTTATGTTGTTATCCAGATCACAGGGATCCAAAATTGGAGGATCAATAAAGATTTATCTAACTTACGCCACTATCCAAGTATTCGGTGGAGAGGAAAGAAGATTATATTGGGAGTCCAGGTTTATGAAAATGGCCACCAAAGTTGATGGTTCAACCAACTCCCCGATATATGGTAAGGAAGGTGATTTTTCTTGCCCCATGATAGAATAAGACGAGATGTTCCTCCAGGACAAAAAATTTTGTCCCCCGAGAAAAGGTAATCCCAAAAGTGGAGAGGCAAATAAAATATAGACCCTACAGTTCAATGGATCCTATTCAAAAGAAGGAAATGGGGTAGGTGTACTCTTGATATCTCCAGAAGGATGTTTGATTCCCCTCTCCTTCAAGCTTGAGTTTGAAGCCACAAACAACATGGCTGAGTACGAAGCCCTATTGCTGGGACTGTAATCAACACAGAACATGAATATACAAAAGCTTAAGGTGTTTGGAGATTTAGAACTGGTAGTAAGGAAAATAAGGAGCCAATTTCAGGAAAAGCACCCGTGACTCAGAGCTTATAGGAATGAGGTATGGGACTTGGTAGAAAAAATATTCTTACCATTTAATATCCGGTTCATGCCCAGAGATAAAAACAAAATGACTGACTCACTATCCGTGGCAGCCAGTAATTTCCATCCCCCTCAGAACCCATTGCTTAGATATGAAGTGGAGGTGCGATATCACCCCTCTATTCCAGATAATGTGAAGCACTGGTAGGTGTTCAAGGATGAAGATAAAGTTAAACGATTCATGGAAATGGTGGGTGAATTCTCAAATTTAGTGATCGACATAGGATTTGAAGATGACATTGCAAAACCAAAGACAAGATGGGAGTAGACACTTACCGGGCACCGAGTTCTACAGCTAAATGGAAATTTCATTCCTAGAGGTCTCGTGCTGCTGGAAAGATTTTTTGACATAAATGATGTCTCAGTAAACTCAAACAAGCCAGCCCTCGATGAACCAGTCAGGGATTTGAACATTAGGACAGAAGAAAATCCAAAGTTGGTAAAGCTATCAAATGGTATCCTCGAAGAGTATCAAGGTCAGCATCTGAAGCTATTCTGATCATACAAGGACATCTTCACCTGGTCATGCCAGGATCTAGATACTTTTGACATAGATATCATACAACACAAGATCCCTCTCAAATAAGATGCCAAACCTCATAAACAGAATTTGAGGCAGATTAACCCGCTCCTCCTCCCAAATATCGAGAAGGAAATCAAGAAGTTGTTGCTTGCAAAGATCATCATGCCTTTGAGATATTCAGAGTGGGTGGAAACCCTGGTGCCCGTAAGAAAAAATAACAGTCAAATTAGGCTTTGCGTGGATTTTCGAAACTTGAATCGAGCTTCACTCAAAGATAATTATCCCCTCCCTAAGATGGATCACATCCTACAGAAGGTGGTGGGATCCTCCTGCATGTCTATGATGGATGGGTTCTCAGGGTATAATCAAGTGGTGGTACTCCCTGAAGATCAGAAGAATACAAAGTTTACCACGTCTTCTGGAACCTTTATATATGCTCGGATGCCTTTCAACCTAATAAATGTTGGTGCCACTTTCCAACGTGTGATGGATATCGCTTTCATAGGAGATTAGGATAAGTTCATAGTGATTTAATTGGATGACATTGTCATATTTTCAAATAACGATGTCAAGCATATAGAACATCTTAGGCAAGCCTTTGAAAAACGTCGTAGGTATGGTTTATCTCCTAATCCTCAAAAATCCCTACTTGCCCTTGAGGAATTGAAGATATTAGGACATATATTAACAAAGGAGGGAGTAAAAATAGATCCCAAATAGGTGGAAGTGATAAATGGAATTTCCCTACCAAGAAACAGGAAAGAAGTGCAGGTATTTGTGCGAAGGATAATTTTTTTAAGAAGATTCATACCTAATTATGTCGAGATTATTCGAAACATCACTAAAATGTTGAAGAAAAACAATGAAGTAAAATGGATTCCCAAATCAAGAGATTCTTTTAATAGGATCAAATAATTTTTTATAGAATCCTTAATGTTGGATGGCCCGGACTATGAGAAGTCGTTCATGATTTTTTCCTTTGCCTCCCCACACACAATAGCTGCAGTATTGTTACAAAAAAATGGTGGAGGGCATGAAAAATCTATTGTATTCTTCAGCCAAGTCCTCCATGATGCAGAAATTAAATACAAAATTCTGGAGAAGCAGGTGTATGCTCTGGTCAAATCGTTAAAGGTTTTTCGGGTGTATGTGTTACAGTTTTCCATAACCGTTTACATACCCACCGCCGCAGTAAAGGACATTACCATGCAAGGCAACAGTGAAGGGAAAGGGGGAAAATGGATAGCGGATATCCAGGAGTATTAAATGGAGATAAAGCCTACCAAGCTCATCAAAGGCTAGGGGTTAGCTAAAATACTATCTAAATCCAACTGTCAAGCTTTACGAATAAAACTATCCATGATAGGGGGCGAGGTGAAGGAGGATACAAGCGCGCAACTAGGGATAGAAACTTGCATACAAAAGACACATGTAAAGTACCTTCTCTCCCCATGGTATAAAGATATTTTGGAGTATCTCTTGACTCTTAGGTGCCCTTTTGGCTATTAAAAAACAAGGTATCACACTTAGTGGTTGATGTCCCAAAAATACATAGTAGCAAATGGGTGTTTGTATTGGAGAGATCCAACCGGAATATTGCTGTTGTGTTTGACAGAGAAGGAGGTGGAGGAAGTGATGAAGGAGTTTCATGATGGAATATGTGGTGGACACTATAGTTGGTGCATGATGGCCCACAAGATCCTTAGATTTGGGTTCTTTCGGCCTAAGCTCTTTGGCGATGTCCAAGCTCGCGTCAGGGCCTGTGAAAAATGCCAAACATTTTCCGAGAAGAAAAGGTTCGCACCCCTCTCACTGATCCCATTACATGTGGAAGAGCCATTAAAACAATCAGGAATCGACTTCATAGGTGAAGTCCACCCTACATCTAGAAATCAGCACCAGTAGATCCTTGCCACCAAGGACTACTTCACCAAGTGGGTCGAGGTTGTGCCAACAAGGAATGATGTGGACTTGGTAGTGATCAAGTTCCTGGAAGAGAACATAATAGCTAGATTCTAGTTCCCTGCAAAGAGCGTTACAGACAACGCTCAGGCATTCAAGTCGGTGAAGTTTATAAACTTATGCGAGTGTTATAACATCCTTCTGGGACATTCCACTGCATATTACCCACAAGGAAATGGATTGGCGGAGTCATCTAATAAGACGTTGGTGATGATTCTAAAGAATACCATTAACGAAAATCAAAATAATTGGGATTCAAAACTCAATTTTGCTCATTGGGGGAACATAATTACCACCAAGAAATCCAAAGGGAAATATCCCTACGATATAGTGTATGGTAGGGCAACGATCTTCCCTATTCAGGACGCTCTACTTGTGGCTTGATTTCTACAAGAGAGAGGAGAAGAGCCTAATTACCTCATCAGAAGAATGAATCAATTGGTGAATCTAAGTGAAGCTCAAGAAAAATTGAACCTCAGATTGACAGAGTGTCAGGAGAAGATGAAGGACTTATTCAACCAAGAAGCTAAAGATAGTGAGATTCAGGCAAGGTATTTGGTACTGCGATGGGACGTTAGGATTTCAAACAAAGGGAAACATAGAAAATTTGATCTGCTTTGGTTTGGACCATTCAGAGTGGCAAAGGCAAAAGGAAATAATACTTTTATGTTAGAAATTTGGAAGGATACACACTTGATATGCCTATCAATTGACAATTTCTCAAGCCCTACTTTTAGCACTGACATGGACTCAAACAGTCCTGTTATCACAAAATTAGACCTGATAGACTACTTGATAAAACAATCTTGTGTAACTATTTCAAACCAATATTTTGATTCAGGCTTAGCCTCCTCAACCTGAGAGGGCTCTCTCAAAGGGTTAATGATTTTTGATAAAAATATAGATGGCTAACTCTATGTGGGGTAATAAGTAGATAAATTATATAAATTGGTTGTAAATCACATTATCAAGTGCACATTGGGCTTATGGAGTCATAATAGTGTCACTAAAACAAAAAAAACTTCTCAGCATGGAATTCAAGGCATATCAGAGTTCTAGTCCAGAGATACACATGTGAAACTGTAAAACACACAGTCAATTTGTCTATGAAGGAAGTCAGAGCATCAATGATGAATTTTGAGTAACATAAGCAAACACCACTGCAATAGGATAGTAAAATTATGCCATTAGAACAAAAACACACTAAAACTCTTAATGAATCTTGAGTTGGCCAAGTAGAAAACTTTGTATTAAGCTTAAAACCAGTCACTTACAATAAACACATTCTTTTTGCTAAAAATGTCCAAACCATGCATATTCGACCTCTTGATCTTTTATAGATCATTTACAATATAGGATAACCTTATCCCCAACTATATACATCAAATTCATACTCTTTGACACCTTTCCTAACCATATAACATGGTATTTATTACAAAATGAGAGCTGCAAACCTAATGAGCAATCCTATTACAAATAGGAATCAAACTCCTTAAATCTACTCATAACAACCTTATCTAAATTATATTACATCATTTTCCAACTATATTCCCATAAGGTCGAATCCAGATGATAATCTCCAACACTTTATGACCTTAATGCTGATCTCCTGCAAACTAGGAAACCGTCCCCTGTTTTTTAGGCTTAGGATTCTTTATGTTCTTGAGACACTCTTACCACTATGAACCCATGACTTTGAGGTTATTTTCTATCAGGAACTGAAATAACAGATGCCCAAAATCATCCTTAAGTTCCATCTGTATAAAATCACCATAAAACTGTCCAAAATAGTAGAAACAAACTTGTGCTACGAAAACAAAACAGTTTTGTATCGCTTTTCATAGTGCAGGCTTTTAACCCATTTGCCTTCAAAATTTTGGTTTCTTTCCTCCAGGTTTATCTTCATATTATCTTGACACAAATTCCCTAGAAATTTCAGGTCAAAATACATACATTTTCCTTCCAAAAATTTATAAGAAAGGGTGAAAAAAGTTGCTACAGCAGTTTCGTAGCGCATTTCACCCTTCTTGCACTATTTGCGCTACGAAACTATTGAGTGAGAATTTTTGTCTGGATTTATTCCAATTTAAAACCAAAAATGTGCCAAAAATCCAGAATACCATTGGTTTCATAAAAAAAAATAGTCATATGAACTAAAAACATAATTTTCATGACGTTTATTCTTCATTTTCCCTTTAATTTAGCCTTTGAAATTTTAATAATTTTGTCATTTTGCACCTTTGTTTTTTAGTTCATCCTGAGTTAGTTTCAACTATAGCTCCAGATCTTCCACTTGGTCTCTTAGTATTCTATTATTGACTCTCAAGTGAGTATTTATCACTCTGAAAAAATTTTCTTCCTTGATGGTTGGAACTATCCATGTAAAAACTTCTCTGCACTGCTTGGAATCTCAGACCTAGAACCAGATTGGCCTTCCCATACTGCCTTCATTATTTTGAACTATGTTTTCTCAACACTATGCTTTCTGGCCCTTTTCCTCATCATATCAATCCCTTGATTTTCTAACCTCAATTTTTCCTCCAGATGTTGACACTCTGTCACCTCTTATTTTTCCTTCATTTTTCTGCTAGCTGCATGCTCCACTGTTGGTGATGAGAGGTCAACCACCCCTTCAGGGTCTTTGACTATTTAAATAGTTTCTTGGACCTCCTTGTTGCATTCCCTGAGCTTCTTAGCATGCCTAGTTAAATGCTTCCTTGCTTGAAATATAAAGGCTGCATTTTCACCCTCAAATTCAAGTTTCTTTGCTGAGTTAGCCTTTTTCTGTTTGTGTTCATCTATTCCAATGAAATAAGCTTGCAAAATGGGTGTCTCTTCTATATCAATTGCATGAATAATGTCATATAAACGTCCTTCAAATATTGGGTTGTCCTCTGTACCTGAAACAACTTCTTTTCCCTTTGATGCCACTGCTTGGCCTCTTGTCATTCTCTTGATTTCCTGCTTGCTGGAAACTTGTTTCTGTTTTTCCTCTTTAACACTTTTTGACCTCTGTTTTGCAGGTGATGGAGTTGTTGCAACAGGAACTTATGTCTTCTCTTCCCTATTTTCAACTTGTTTCCTTAGTTTCAACTATACAAACCTCTTTTCTTTTACAACAATAGGCTGACTAGACTCTGCTACTGGTGTTGAAGGAGTTCCTTTAGGTTTAGGGTTTCTAGCTAGGGTTAGGGTTTCTAGTTCAAAACCATTCATAAACAAAAAATAAGACCAATCCATGCATATTTTCCGAAGCTCATTCAACCCCAATAACTTTATCAAACCATGGTGAAACAAAGATTTTTCGCAACCATCAGACTTGGCTTGTACTTTATCATACATTTTGGCAAGGCTCCTATGCAAGTAGAAGGGAAAATATAGTGATATCATACCTGTGAAATGCAGAAGTAGCTTGAAATGATAAGTATAAAATTTATGGTACCTGCCTTCACATGTAAAGTATCTTTGAATGTTGAACAACAGATTGGCATATGTGTCTTTGATACAACTTCTAGGTATTGCATTATTCAGGTCCATATCTGCATACTCAGGTTTCATGAATTCCTTGCATGGTTCCATATCAAAGTTAAAACCTTTAAACCAAGTCTCTTTCCCACTTGGTATTTATTCAGGTGTGACTGGCACATTTAACATCCCAATTTTGGTAGTTGTTCCACTGAAGTGTAAGGCAAATTCTTTAAACGCCTGAATGTGGCAACCCTACAGATTTTCACAAAATCAGAGACAAACTGCTTTGATAAAAGCCTCCATCACTGTTTGACCTTCAATTATAGCCTTCACATTTTCAGGCTCATACCTTAAGCAATGTCCCCCTCTGTGGACTTTCTTCTCCTCTGCCATGTTTCTTAGAAAAAACCTGCCAGCTTTTCTTGAATCTGTGAAACAACCTCGATTGATTAGGATATGAACAACCTCGCTTGAGAATATTGGAACAACCTCGCTTGAGAATATTGGAACACAGCCTTTGTATAGAACACCTAGGCTTAGCTTGACAGTTTCAGAGCTTAGACATTTGTATGGAAGCAAATGAAAATGAGAATGACCAAATTAGGCAAGAATTTGAATCTAAGGTGTCATCTCGTAACTAAATGATGCTTCACTCATGCCCTATTATGGCAATGATGACTGTAAGATAGGTAAGTACATTGTATCTGATCCCTAACTGACTCACCATACCCCTATCCTATCATTCCCCAATGTACTCTAATAGATTTTGGCTTAATTGACAAGATGGTTAAGAAACCACACTTTCGTAGCGCCCACAGTGTATTTTTTGCAGTTTGCGCTACGAAAGTATTAGTGCTTTCTTAGCACAAATCCTCTTTTTTGAACTAGCGGCACTACGAAATGGAGGATTCTAGCTAATTGCATAAATTTAACCCGAAACCTTATGAAATGATCCCTAAATGAAAAATGTGAGTATTTGATCATGGAATGGACCTCTAAAGACTTTATTTGAATTCTATGGTGACCTCTAAACTTATAAAAATTGTTAACCTACCCTTAACCAAAACCTAAAATGACTTTTAAACCCATTTTGAGACCATGATAAAAAACAGAGTTGACATAATGATGTTTTGAAAATTTTTGGGTGATAACAAGTCCATTGTACATATACTCCCATTGTATATATGTCTTTTTTATTTTTGCATGACTTGCTTTTGAATTTAACTGTTTTGTTCGAAAAATCTCTAATTATGACTCCATATACCCAAAAAGGACACAGGCGCCCGGTCTACAACTTCTCAACGCACAGCAGCGAGCGTGTTGCCCCCAGGTGGAGCCAATGTTGGCCTGTGAAAATTTGGATCCTAAGGCGACTGGAAAAGTTTAATAAAGGAAGGAGTAAAATGTTTGAGCACGAGGGCTAGGATAAGGCTCACATTAGCCTTTTGGCACATTCTCCATGTGTGCCACCCATAGTAGCAGTGCAACCCACGGAAGCAGCGCCATCAGAGTAGCAGCGCATCCCACGGAAGCAGCGCCACCAGAGTAGCAGCATAGCCCATGGAAGCAGCAATGCCTCCTGCAAAGAGCACTCAATAGCCATTCCAATGACTCTAAAAAACGCGGAGAGCAATGGAATCAACCCACCGGAAGGGATGACATCAGCATCCTCGCAGACCAATCAGAGGAGATCCGGGAGGGCAAGATAGGGGTCCAACCTCAACTTTATGACCTGATGTAATGTGGCGGGGACCATGCATTTGTGGCTAGCAGAGGTAAGCTATAGTATGGTAGGTTCATCCAAGTACGAAGCCGGTACCTCCGTGTCAAGAACGTGGCCTCTCACCCACCCGGCTGCTATCGGCCAATCACCTCGCGCCACTTGTCTTCCCACTGACATCCTCATAATGCAACCCTATAGTTGTCTCCCCGCTCCACTTTCCAGTAAAAGACCCGTCTCCTACCTAGTTTTTACTCCCGACTGTTTGATTGTTACCATTTACAGTCATTTTTTACTCAACTGGGCACTCGGGTAAAACTCACAGTACTTGCAGTTTCTTCATCGCGTCGCTCTCATTGCTGCCTTAGGTATTTGGTAAAGTCCCTCTCACTGTTTTCATTTATTCTTTGTCAAAATTATGATGGAAAAATGAAGAGAACTGCCCCCAAAACTTCGGAGGCCCGTGAAGCCAGAATTGCCCCTGGTCCTAAGCCCCTCATGATTTCTCACTCCCAGCTCTGTGACACCATTTATCCTTTTAATATGGCCAGTATGAAGTTTGAGCTTTTGGATTACAAATGACGACGAAAATAGTTTTTTAGGGTTATAAATTCCAGTCTCTACTACCAAATTACCCTATCAGTCCACCCTTACCGTGAGTTCATAGCTTGGCTCGTTGATGCCTTGATTGAGTGGAAGGATATTTTCCTCTCCACCCTTGGCATTAAAATCTTCAAAATTACCCCTCAGCTAATCAGAAAAGCCTTTCTCTATCCCTCGTCTCAATGTTGTTTTGAATTCACTGAAGTCACCCTATCATGTCATTTTTCAAACCTGCCCCTGGAAAAAAGAAGTTTCCTCGAGCTCATCACCATGTCACGCCTAACTTCTCTCCCACCCACATAGACTATTTGTCGCTTTTTCATGATACCATTCATCCCATCCTAGCGGTCATCTCGGGAATGTTGGGTTTAGACAATGCAGATGGGGTAACAATCACTGGTCTAGGGTTTCTAGAGCTCATGATGCAACTTGGGATTCTACTGGATATCCCCACCTTCATCGCCTATGCTATTAAAGCTCACTTTCAAGACATATCATCCTCAAGTTGTTTTAGATACTGTTCTTTGGAGTTGTACTTATTCCAGTTCAAGCCCACAGATAATTTTGAGGGCTTAGGCCTAGACAAGTTCTCCATGAGAAATGTCGAACCAAGATCTGTTTTCGAATGGACCCACTCAGTCTGCCAACACCTTGAGGGAAGGGGTTACATGGAATTTGTCACGAATTTAATGTCCAAGGCCTATGAGATCATACATGACAACCCCCCACCCAATATTTTTCCTGAGAAGAAGGAGTTGCTCCAGTTCAGTGAGATAGATTGTGTCAGGGATTGGTATTTATTCAAAGATCACACTGAGATCAAGGTTTATGGTCTTGAAGTGCCTCCTTACTATCTACCATGTTCATGTCCATGAGAATTGTTGCTCTTGAGTTTATCCGTCAAGTCCTGAGTGTTGACCAAACTCACTTTGTGCTCGCAAAGAAGGTATATGTTCCGAGGCTCCCAAATTCTATAAGGCCTTTTACTATCAATTCAGGACACACACTCCCCTAATTTGAGGGGAAGTTGCAGAAGATGAATTTCCTGCAAGGGGATGTATGGAATTATGATCCTAAAGGATTCATCATGTGAAGAAAGAAGAAGATTAATTCTTGAACATATGAACATGAGCCTAGGCCTCTAATAGAATGGAAAGCTAACTGTGATTTGTGGCCTTTGGATACAGAGATGGAGGCCGAATCCCTAGACACTGAAGGAAGAGGAGACATTGTACATGATGAAGTGGAAATACAGGATCAAGGGAGCCATCAAATGGCTCAGGAACTCATAGATGAAGAGGAGGAGGATCACCTCAGTAAAAAGAAAAGAATCGAGGGGCCTGGAGAAGAGGACACTGAATAACTTGATGAGGAAACCCCATAAAACATAGTTCAGGGGAAAGGAAAACTAGGTTTCCATCTATATTTCTATTTCTCGTTATCATTGGCACCTTCAGAACTCTCACACGTAGTCACCCTAGGTAAGGGAGCAAAGGGAGAAAAAAATGAGGTAAAGAACCAGTCAGCAAAGAAAAAACTGAGAGAAAAGCTAGATCCGTTTGTGGATAAGCACCACACCAAGCTAATGACATCCTTGGCTATGAAGAACAACCAGTTAATAATAATTTTCCAACACTCGACTTATCACCCTCTACCCCTAGGCTCCTAGTACAAATCCCTAGAGATGATTCTAGAGCTAGCTTCCATTCCCTTTCCAGACAAGTTGAACCTACATAAAGCCATTGGGGAAATTTTGCATACAGAGGTGTTGAAACACATCCTCTCCTTTGAAAAATCCAAGAGAAGGCTAGCTTAGATGACAAGCACTCTGAAAAGAGAAATAGAAAGTGCAAAGGCTCTTTCAACTCAGCTAGAGGATTGCAAGAATTTTATAAGAGGTAAAGGCACAGATCCTAATGCAGCTGTGTAAAATCTATTGCAAAAATCTAAATTGGAGGTACAGGAGTTACAACGTAAGTTGAACATTCCCCATTCAGAGCATATCCAAACAAAGGAGCTAGCCCAAGTCAAAAAAGAGAGGGACCTAACATGGGAGAAAATAATTTTCCTTACCTGATAACATTTGTGGTTCAAACCCATGCCCTCGACTACATAATACAAATTCAATACCAACTACGATATAGGTTTCTTCATGTGGATACCAGAGTACTACAAACTTAAATCATTGTTTACCAATAGCAGTGCTTCCAAGCCATATTAAATTGTCCATGTCAAACCAATTCAACCAATAAAAATATACTATTTCCAATTTGGGTAAATCACATGTCAAACCATCCATGTCACCAATGCGACCAATTGAAATATGTTGTTGCCAATCTCATCCATACACATAACTCTCAAAGAATCCATGTCATAGAGCTATAGTTAACACAACCAAACAAAATATGTTGTGTCCTGTTATCACCCTAATTTTTTTTTTCTAGACTCTGAAAGTTTACCTTGTTTTAGTCATAGTGTCAAATAGGACTTGAGTCATTTCATTCTTAATAAAGGTAAGTGATAGGTTTAGAAGTATTTAAAGGTCAGTTTTCATTTCCAAATAAGGTCTTTAAGTCTCATCCCATGGTTGTGAAGTCCCATCATTCATTTAGAAATCATGTTTTAAACTTTTGAAAAAATCCTCTGCAATTAGCCACAAAACCGCAGTTTCGTAGCGTGGTCAGTTCAAAAACTCAGTTTTGCGCTATGAAAGCACTGCGACTTTCGTAGCGCATTTCACCAAAATTGCACTAGGTGCACTACGAAAGCACGGATTCTTAGAAGTGTCTTGTCAAAACATAAAAATCATCAGAATATGTTAGGTTATCATACAATGACATCATAGTGAGTCAGTTAGGGTCATTTCCAAAAATTTTAACCATTCAAACTCATCATTACTACCATAGAGGTGTCATTTATGAAAAGGATGTTTCAAATTTGAAAGGGCTGATATGTGTTACTCGTTCCATTTCTCATAACAAGCATTGAAACATATTTATTTTGAGTTTAAGCTTGTGGTCATCTTACACCAAATATATTCTCATCTTATATCAACCAAGGCTGATCTTACTTAATCAAGTGAGGCTGATCCTACTTAATCAAGTGAGGCTGATCATTAAATTCTTAAAGAATAAAATAGAAAAAGATGAAGTCATCTAAGAAACTGGAGTTCAATGATGAAGTTGCAGCATTTGTCTTCAAGGCTAGGAAGCCTGTAACCAGACAGTCCAAAAATATGTAAGAGCTTAATGTTGAGCTAGAGAAAACAGAGGAAGCATCCACTGTTCATGAAGAATTTGTAGATATTTCTTCACCTATACCAGGAATGGCCAAAAAAATAGTATTCTCCACTCAAATAGAAAAAATTAGTTATGAATAGATGGAGGAAAGGTTGAAATCGGCTAATCATGAAATTTACAGGTTAAGGAAGAGAGCTAGAAAGCATGTTGTTGAAAAAAAAAAAAATTGAAGAGGATGAAAGCCCTCTGGGAAGTTGAAAGGGTTTCTAAACCAGAAATAATTAACAGTGAGGCACAATATTTCACTTGAACTGTACCAGCAATAAAAGAAGCCAGATTTGTGAGAGTAATGAATACTCAGTTGAGGGCCAGCGACAGGAAGTTAAGGAGACAGTTTGAAGACTTAGAAATCTAGTTAAAAAGATCTTAAGAGAAGCTAAAGAAATAGTGAAACAGAGTGATTTGGGCAGCAAAACAAAGTGTTAAATCCATAATCCAAATCTGATCAAGATGAAGGAAATTTTATTATGAAGATCATGTTTTTGAGGTCATGTTACTATATTTTTTGATAAATATCAGTTTTTATGAGGTTTAAACATCTTCAAGGTACTAATATTGAATAAATTTTAAACAAATTTTCTTGCACAACAGTTTCGTAGTGCGCTACGAAACTGCTGAAGCAGCCTTTCACCATGAAGAGAAAAACATTGTTTTCTGGTTTTAGTAGTAAATTCCCAAGGATTTTTCTGGGCAAGTGAAAACGAATTTTTGAAAACTGAAAGAGGATTTTCTTCCTAACATACGTAGCTACAGAAAATTCTCTCATTTTCTTCAAATTCATTATGACATGGGATATTGAAGGCTTTCTTTGAAGCCCTATTTTCATAAAACACAATTTTCCTGTTTTACACATGTTTTTCAAAGACGGATTCTGGACAGCAGGAGAAGTATTTAAAAAACCCAAGAGAGGTTTTTATTAAAGAATGAATTAAATACACAAACCTCCTTCAGTTTCACAAAATACATCATGGATAA
Source organism: Pinus albicaulis (assembly GCA_034641835.2). NCBI lineage: Eukaryota > Viridiplantae > Streptophyta > Pinopsida > Pinales > Pinaceae > Pinus > Pinus albicaulis. The sequence goes on along the minus strand of CM076583.1, from coordinate 517,842,348 downwards.
GAAGATAAAGGCTCTGTCCCAAGACCTAATTTTCAGGGAAGAAACATGAATAATTTGCTGAAGTAGTCTTTTCATCATTTCTCATAGCAAATTTTGAAGGAATTTTTGTGAGTTTGGTTTTGAAAATTATTATGGGAGTATTTAAAATGAATATAAAGTCTATCATGAAAGAAAAATATTGAAATATGTTGAAGAAAGGAGTGAAAACACTGTGCTACGAAAAGCGCTGCGAAACTGTGCTACTTTCGTAGCGCAGATCTGTTTTCACTGTTTTGAGAAGTTCAAAGTGGATTTTGCATAGCTGTCATGAAGGGATGAATTGGGACATATTTAAATCATGTTCCTAACATAAATTAGCCTCTAATTCATCAGTTAGAAGTGGTCAGAACATCTCAAGAAACTAAAAGGATCCTGAGCCTAAAAACAGGGAAACATGTTCCCTAATTTCTAAGATAGTTTTATCATCAGAAACATGGTGACTTTAAGTGAATGGTCAACATCAAAATTCGAATTCTGGGGTTGCAGGTGGTAAAGGATGAATTGAAGACTAGATAAGGTTGTTAGAAGCATATTTAGGAGTTTTAGTCCTATTAGAATTAGGACTCTTCAAAGACAATTTAGCTGTCATTTTGTAATTAATAGCCTATTTTTATGGTTAGAATAGGTGTCAAGTATGGGAATTAGAATTCTCAAGAGGAGGATCATGGAATCCAATATTGTAAATTATCTATATCAATCATCAGGTCGAATTCATAGGGTTTGGAAAAGGTTATGAGAACAGACTACTTTGTAATTGCTTTGGAGAGACTGATATATATAGAAGCAATACAACTTTTTTGGACCTGAGATTATTAGTATACTTCAGTGAGTTTTATGTTTTATCTTTGATATGTTTTACTTCATATTCTTAATGCTTATTACTCAGAATTCATGGAGGAACATGCTCTGACTTCCTTTAAGTGTTGAACTATGGTGAATTGAGTTCTTGAGTCCTATCTCTGGATGGTTTTATTCAATGTTTTAATACTTATTACTCAGAATTCATGGAGTAACATGCTCTGGCTTCCTTTAAGTGTTAAGATTTTATGAATCACTTTAAATACTTTCCTTTTGAATACCTCGATCTATCATTACTCAAAATTCATGTACCACATGCTCTGACTTCCTATTAACCTCAATTTATTGAGATATTCCTGAATGTGTCACTATTTCATTGAATTATATACAAGCCTCGGTTTTATAAGAAGAGCTACCTGTTATCTTTATCCTTATCACTAACTCCATAGCCCAATGGTAGCAAGTCTCCATCTTTCAACCTGTAAACATACAAAATCACAAACCATAGAGTTAGCCATCTATCTATAACTTATATCATTAACCTTTGAGAGAGCCCTCTCAGGATGAGGAGGCTAAGCCTCAACCAAAATATTGGTTTGAAATAGTTACACTGAGATTGAATTTATGAGCAGCCTATCGGGTCCTATTTTGGTGATAACATCTCCAACGTAGGTTAGTCTCAAAAGTGTCAAACCATCCACATCACAGAGCTACATCCAACATGACCAATCAAAATATGTTGTAGCCAATATGGGCTACTTAAAAAAATTTCAAACCATCCACGTCAAAGATCAAAAACCTACACTACTAATAAAAATGTGTTATGCCCAATTTGGGCTAGCCATAGAACTACAACCAATGTGACCAAAAAAAATATTTTGCTACATTTCAAACAATCTAGATCACCAATGTGATTGATAAAAATATGTTGTTTCCAATCCAGACTAGTCACAAAATTTCCAAACCATGCATGTCACAGAGCTAAAACCAATGTGACCAATCAAAATATGTTGCTACACGTCAAACCATATAGATCACAAAGTTGTGACCAAACATCCACAAATAGTCACATGGATACAACAAAATCAAACAAGGTCACATGGTTTGACCAAGAAAAATCTCAAACAACATCGCTTCAAACTATCTGCTAAGGTCACGCCCTATTGTTGTTCACCATAATTTATGCACTTTACAAAAACCATGCCTTTGTTTGATCTATCGATTGAGAATATATATGTGCATGTGTGGACATGAAAAATGTGAGAGTAAAACTAGGGGCTGACCTTCGTGTTGGTATGCCTAGGGGATTTAACTCATATGACCCATATGACCTATCAATGTGATAAATGTCCTCGAACCAAATGGTTTTAGCCCTTTTTTATCAATGCGAGCATGTCACAAAACCAGGGGATAAAGTTCATTGGCCATACACCTATTGTTGTGATCATGATGTCATGCTTTCCACATGTCTCATTTTAAGTTGGCCATGTGTCATCCATATTCGTTCTATTTTTCAACAAAAAATGCCATGTTGAAATGTGATGTGGCATCATGACTGGATGTTGTGTCATCATCATTTCCATGTGGACCTATCACAACTCACCACATGTCCTTGAACTTCCACTCAAATCTTCCACCTGTTCAATGACTAAATGCTTTCCATGTGCCATCATTTCATCAGTCTGATGAAGGAGGTTAAATAGCATGCATTTTTTCCTACAATCCATGGTTCATTCTTTTTCCCATCATTCGATAGGCTAAAAGGTGCATAATTTTTAAAGGCATTAAATAATGTACATGTTTACCTGGCATCTGACATAGCTTCCACCACATAACCATATAAATTCCAAAAATATGCTTGTTGTTTAATAATTTTGGTGTCTTTAGCCCTTATTACAAATATCAAATTCAAACGATCATAACGTTTCATCCGAGAGGAGCTTTTCCAAATGTGATACACCATTGCAATAGTCTCAAAGTGGACTATCCAACCATACCTTCCATAGATTCATTAGGAAATCATAACTTCAACAAAAACTTAATAAACTTCAAACCTCTTTGACTTTACCTTATGAAGGCATGCAACAGATCAAGCTATCATTCTAATTCCTTTGATTCATGAATGTCATTGTTACTTCCTTAGTCATTACCTTTAACATTAATGAAACTTTTTTTTATCAATGACAACAATATGTTCAACAATATCCCCTTTTGTCATTGATGGCAACACCACTTAAACATTAATGGTCATTGATGGAAATGGACCCAACTTTCCTTGACATTTTGTGAAGATTCTCCCTAATTGATCCTATTATTTCTCTTCTTTGTCTTCCTTCTTCAATGTTTTCATTATCTCTCTCTTTGACATCAATGAAAACGGACATGGTTTCCTACCAATTCTTCCATGACTATGTCTGGACTTGATCATATTGTAAATGGAGTCTCTCCCTAAGACCATACTATTTAAGTGTATACCAATGCTCTCCAACCATTCCTGAACTTTCATGTGAACCTGTGGACCTGATCAATAAAATATCCCCCTATCAATATGCTTCCATATTTTTTCAAATGCTTCCTCATATGCATCCTCTTTGTATCATCATGTTGTTTTCCTCATACCAATTAACGGCTTTCTTGCAAATTATCATCCTACCTACATAATATTTCTTCTTCAAGTTTGAAGTCAAACAATGAAGTTCTTGAAGAAGCCTTCCCCAAGGGATTAGATATGGGAATTGAAATCTAAATTTGGTTCTTCCTTTCTCATTTTCCATATCATAATGTTCATTCTTGGGTTTAAAGGGAGTCCCTCTCTCTTGTTCCATATCAAATTGAGTCTATAGTCACATGCAATGTTTCCTTCACTATGACATGCAACATAGGATATTGGGCTTCAACATTGGTGGAAATCGCCCATATGATATATTATTAATTTGATCCATATGTTTGAGCCTAGGTATTTGATCGTACCCTATATACCCGATCACATCATAGGTTCTGCAATCAAGTGTTTTGTGGAAAAATTTTGTGCATGAAAAACAATAACCAAAGAAACGTATTTTGACACTTGGATGTATATTTTGTTCATGATATTTTGAAGTTTTTCCTTGGAAGAGCCTTATCCATATGTTGATTTATAACTCCTACTTCATTGTTGCTTGTATATCCTTTCTAAAAACATTATGTCATGGATGTTAATTTTTTGTAGGGCTACATTGTTCTTTTCTTTGATAATTTCATTTCATTATTTCCATATTAAATTCAACCCATAATATCATAACATTATTCAAATTTACATCATTATTCAACAACATATGTAACTATGTAGAAAGAAAAATATCAGCATCAATGTAGTGGAATATAAAGAAACAATAGAAGAAAACATGTACACTTAGAGACTCCAGGATTGGTCGGAGACCAAGGAAAAATCCACTATAGGGAAAACCCTTTCAAAATCCTCTTCTTATTAGATTGACATTGAATGATTAAAAAAAAAAGAGTAAAATGATCCATATCTTCAATTATTTACCTATCTAGAAAAATAAACTAAACCAAATCCATGAAATTAACCCAATAATTCTCATACTCAAAACCTTGATTCAGAAGCCTTTAATGAACTGTCACTATCCATGGTCAACTGTTGAACACTGCGGTCAACGAGTGAAGACTTCAGTCAATTGAAAATTCAACCTTTAGGTTCTAGTCATAGGGAAGATGTTTCATGGATTTGAATGAAAGCCTTTGGTTGAAATTTCTCCATGACATGCTTGTGGCTGAGACCCAAAACCTTAAAAATAGAGAAGCGAGCTTCAGACCCTACAATTTCGTACTTGTACCAACCAATCTCCGTGAAATTTCATCAAACATGTCCAAGCCAGAAAAAATAAGAGAATATAATAATTATCCATTATAATGTCCAAATGAGGTTGAGTTAATTTGTATTTATAGCCTTCCAAGGGTTTCCTATTTGCTTTAGGGTCACCCTGATCAAATATGCACATGTGGGATTAATTCAAAATTACACTTTCCTTTGTCCAAATTAAGCGCTTCAATAGTCAAAATTGGTCCTCTCGAAAAGAGGAATCTCATCCCATGGTTGGAAATTGTCAATAAGCTACCAAATGAACACTCCCTCTCAGCTAGGGAGAAATTTTAGTTGCATCATGTAATCATCGCAAGAATCATGTCATAAAATTATATCTAATCTCAAGTATCTCATCATCAAATGTCATCACAACTAATATTTGCTGATATTTCTTATCTCTTTATTTTCCTTTCTCCTATGCTAAACATTCTTGAATATAAAATAAGAATAATTTGACATCGAAGGGATGCAGCACCCCCTTCCCACATCTACCCAAGTAACTAACCAACTAGGGTAAACATGCAATGGAACACTACTATAACGAGATTCAACCTCATATGTGACCTTAAGGAAGTGAAACTGATGGAAAACACAACCTATAGACCCTTTACAGCAACCAAAACACCCCCAGAAGGTAATCTAACCACTCAGATCTCTTACCCCTGGGTCACACTGACATTTTGACCCCCTTTGATCCATATCTGTAGGCATAGCACTACATTCCAGAGGATATAAGGCTATAGCCACAAGCATAACACTGCATGCCAGTGGCTAGGGCCCCAAATGCTCATTTTGTGCCTATGGCTCCGGGATTTGAGCCACCTTTTTAGGCCCAAATTCCAGGCCACTTCCCAGAACTTCATGAAAACTTAAGGGATGATAAATAACAATATGACAATGATACATAATAAATTACATCAAAATGAACTCATCTATACCCCTCCTATACATGATAGGATTTTTTTCAACCATGTCACAAACATTGAATCTACAGGTGTAAACAACAGATTTAAGCATAGGGGTCTCATACTTATCTTAGAATCACTAAGAAGCATTGTTCCCCTACATCATAAGCTACAATACAATCTATTTGAACATATATACATTGTGCATTAATTTACAAGTAAAAACATGGGGAAATCCATGCATCGTCACTGTACAAATACATGCTCATGACCATATTCAAAGCATGAATATGGGATCTCATAAAGCACATAAATGACAATCAATCTAGGGCTTCCAAAGGCCAAACAACCTCAATCCTCAACCAGTGATTCCACCTCACATTCGGACATCAAAACCATCATGGATTTGTCTCTATCCTAGCTTATCTAGGGCTCCAAAGTGTTTGTTCCAACCAAGGCTCCAGGAATTACGTAACTCAACCTTAGTTGTTTCTGGGCTCTAGAGAGTTTGTCCAACCAAGGTTCCATGACTAGTAACTCAACCCAAGAATTTTCCTACGATGTCCAGAGTGTTTTTCCAACCAAGGCTCTGGGAACTAATAACTCAAACCAGCAACTAAATTAATCATGCAAACCAACTAGAAACAATCAATGGAATAAACCCATAACACCATGGATATTCAGTAAATTGCAAGGCTAGGAAAATCCAGATGTTGTTGGGTGTAGGAATTGGAATTCAACAAACTCCTTCAATACTTAATTATAAACCCAAGGGCTTCCTAAGCTTACATTCGTAGCACAAGTAATGCCAAGAATGATATGAAAAATTCCGAGTTCTATTCCTACTTCCTTAATTGCAATTTCCAGAATCGAAGAAAATGATCACACAGAAATTAATACCAAAGAAATTCTAGTGCTAGAATATAAAAGAAAGTACTTTGCAGAAATTTAAATAAAAAGATCTCTCAATTCATTGTGGACAATCATGATCAATGAAGTAAAAATTTAAGATTTTCTTTAGTATAGTTATGAGACAAAGCGATGATTAGGCTATTCATGATATATCTCTTCTTCAAATATATTATTTCCTGCACTAAGCTGTCGTTCCTCCACTGCAACAACGTTCCTGTACTAGAACGTTGTTCCTACACTAGAATGAAGTTTATGCACCAGAAGTGTGTTCTGTACCTCCACTGAATATTTTGACCTTCATACAGGAGCTCTAGGTCTATGTACCAGAGCACTCTGTTCTTGTACTAGGATATCAGTTCCTATACCAATCTCTTATTCATAAAGAATAAATGATTTAAGTCAAAGTAAAGCGTCACAAAGAAGGAAACTTATTTCATGTAAATAAGGAAATTATTTGATCCATGTATCAGCGGGCTTCTTCGTGAGATTATTGTTTATCATATGAATTAGATATTCACTCTAAAATGTTTTAACTCAAAGTTCATTTAAGAATTTTAACATTAAATTCAGTTCTTTCCGCGGGAATAAAAAGTGCAAGCACAGATCTTCATATTGTGACAGTGTTCATTCCAGTTTTATCAATGAAAACTGATTCTTAACTGAACTTGAAATATTAAGAATTCTTCCACTCAGAAATAAACACTATTTGCATAAAATAAATGAATATCTTGTATAAGGAAAGAAATAAAAATAACTTTCAGAAATAAGCCAAGGAACTTTGACTTGCAGAAATGAAATTGTACTGGTGCAGGCATCTTAACTCTACTCCTCTTGCAGAAATGGAACAAGCATCAAAGGAAAAATGTATAAGTTAAGAATCATACATAATAAATCCCACACACCTCGGATCCAAGACACACGATTTTCAAAAGGATTAAGGCCTGGTATTTATGAAAGAATTATATACAATCGGCTTCACACTTTGCATAAAAAAACAAATTTAAACACACCTAACAATAAGGGTTGAATGAGTTGGGTTGGTTGGGCCATAGCCAACCAAATAGTTTCCCTGCTACGAGATCTGGAACCTCTATCACTCAATGAAACATCACAACGAAATTGAAACACGAAATTGCATAATTGTTGTAGTCCTTTGTATTAAATTTCAAAAGGGAAAATGTACATCATGGATCTTCGATCTTGCCAAAAAAAAGGCGATACCAAAATTATTACAATTCACAAAAAAAAATTATACAACATCACTAGCTATCTTCTATCTAAAAACTTCATTAAATACATATTCCTGGCCTACATTCATAACTGAAAATACAACAACAGTTCAACTTAAGCCTTTCAATTGTTATCAAAATTCTAAACTAAGATACACGACCGAAGTCTTGGTCTTCGTACCCTCCTCTTCCTCTATGCTCTGAGCCCAGAAAATGATGAAATGATCCTCTTAGCGAGAGATTCGCATGGTTGTTGAGTTTTCTCAACCACATGTGGTAACTCTATCTTATTGTTGACAACTGCCTTGGAAGTGGAGGAACTACCGACTGGTACATGAATCTTTCCTGCACCAATCCATCTCCCATGTGGATTAATACTTTGTCTCATCAAATTACCTTAGGAAAGAAAATATATTAGTTGAAAAGGAAATTTAAGATATAAAATATATTAAATTAATAATTAAGTCTATGTATAACCTTTAATATGAAAAACATAAAGAGAGTGCAAGAATTAGTACAATTGTAGGAATAAATAGGTTCCAAGGTTAAAACAGAGGCTTAGGTAGTGTGTTTAGAGTAGGATAGTGGTTAAAAAGTAGAAAAATTATGCCAACCAACATCCTCCCATCCCTATATTGTTGTTTGTCCTCACACAACCTTACCTTCCATAAAAAAACAAACATGGAGAACTCTCTTCAATCGTGTATCTGTATATTGATCCCTGCTTTCAATGTCTTCATATTTTTTCCTCAAGCCTTTTTAAATGGCTTGACCACTTTCCTAAGGCGGCCATAGAATTTATATGCTCGACATTTCCATACTCTCACTTGCCAATTATGTTCTTGCACTTCCCCTATCAGTTCAGTATTCCTTTGCTACAACATTTTTCCTTGTTCCTTCATGTCTTGGTTTAGTACTTCCAATCCATAAATGTGATGCTTAAGTTCCTCGACTTGCCAGTTCAAATAGAGAGTAGGATTTTATTTATCCAATTCCTCCTGTGTTGGAGTATTCTCAGCGGTTTAATTAAAACAAGTGTCAGTATCATCAAGGCCGATATCACCCTATCCATAAATATCTTGCATTTCCTCATCACAAAGGGTTTCAGCACCCTGTGTTATGTCATCCTTTTGACCCCCCACCGGATCCTTTCCTACACTAGCATCAGGTGTCTCCATGGCTTTTATTTTCTTCATTTTCCTAAGTAATACTGTCAAAAGGGTGATATATTCTTCCTCTATGTAATATGCACTAACCACTATGTAAGCCACAACATCTGCAAAAGCGAAATATTGTTTGCAATTGGTGAACAAGGCTAGGAATCATCCAAGTTTATTGGAGAGGTGGAGTGAATGTGGCCTTCCTTTAAGGAGGCAGTCCTCTTTTTGACCGAGCTTCGAGTTCTTCTTTTTGAAAGGCTTTGGGTTTCGATGATGGGTCCTTGCTCTTCTACTTGCACCGAATTTTTAGATAAGTTTTCTTTCCCTTTAGTTTTACTAGTTTTGGGGGTTAGTGTTTTAGACTTATCTTTTCTTCTTGTACTCTTCTTCCCGGATGACTCCACTGTGCTCCTTCCCTAAAATTATTTTAATAACCCTTCCCAGTTCATGTCCCTTTCTTCCAACTCCTTTCTAACCAAAATAAAATCAACCTGTAATGATATAATTTAAATGCAACTTGGCTTTCCTTACTCTTTTGAACACCCTTGGACATTATTTATAAACTTCTTAACATGAAGTAAGGAAAGTTAATGAGCTTTCTTGATTCAAAGTTTAATAATAGTTGGATATGGTACAAGAAGGTCAGTGAATACGGGCCTTCACTAGTGAGAAAATTTTGCAGGATATACGTCAAATGCTTCCACTTTTCTATCATGGCGTTGCACTGCAACCCCTTTTTCCAATCCACCTTCTGCTCCCTATTAACCACAAACCTGCACCAAGACTTCTTCATGATATTCTCTTTCTTGAACCACTGCTCAAATGTGGCAGCTAATTTGGTAGCCTTTGAAATAGACTGCTCTGTCACTGCAAACTCTAACGACCCCACCTTAGCTCTTCATCCATTGAAGGTCTGGGAAAATTCTAATGTTACAGTCTAATCAAACCCATAAAATTTGAACAGGAATGGGAGAAATTATGATTCATGTAATAGAGGCAGACTATTCCCGTACTCAGCCATCTCTTCCACTTATTTGACAGACCACAGTTCGATCCGAACAGGTTCCATCCATTGTTCAAATTCACTTGATTTTATTTACAAAACTTAGAAGGATCATACATCAAGGAATTAGGAGTATTGTCCAAAATATTTTTTCAATTTTGCTGAGATAATTGATTCCTACTATATCGGCCAACCTCCAACGGTCACACTCCATCATAAAAAATCATAGCCTTGGAAAGGATGCGATACGACCTGTTTGACGTACATGCAGCAATTATAATTTGTAGAGGGTGGCGTTCATGGTGGTAATTCATTACAAAATCAATACAAGGTATGATGTATGATCGGATCATCATTAATTGGTGACAAGGCTTTTAAAGGTAAACGTTGGATTATGGGAAAATTTTGCACACATTCCCCAATAAAGTCATGATTTCACATAAGGTACACATAATACTTATATAAAGATAATATTTCATAACTAAATGTCATTGTACTTACAAAAATTCTTTCATACTATAGTAATGATGAAAACAAGGTCTAATCACGATAGAGAAAGAAAATCATCGAATGCCATAATTTGAAGCGGTGCAGTCATCTATGCCTGAACAAAATTTTATATCAAATAAGAGTAAGCTTTCTTGATTCCAACTACGCATTCCTACACCAGACATTCCTACATTACAATATATATTTTTACATTGAATCCACCACTATTCCTGCACTAGAACATGTGTTTCTACACTCGGGAGTGCTCAGCAATGCGTAATCCTGTACTGGATATTCCTGCATTGAACACACATTATTGCACCAGGGAAATTATGGCATATCTGAAGAGAGAGATAAAAAAATCTTCTAATAAAATGCATTTTATAGGTTGGATCTTGAAAGATTTGTTGAATTTCCAATGGAGGTTTTATTCGCCAGTTATTGGTATTAATATATACCTTCCGATCTGATTCATGAGCTCACATCAGATCCTGCAATATGGTCCATGAGGTAGAAAAGAAGCGGGAAAAGGGAAAATTTTCACAATGGGAAGGAGATCACAACAGGGAATTCAAGAGTGATACTACCAAGAGGAATATATTGAAAAATGGATTTGGGAAAACAATTTAGGGGAAAGAGCGAAAAACGAAATTAGACAGGGACAATTTCCATTTGAAGAAAGCGGTGGTAAATCATAGGATAAAAAGAATAAGGGAAAATTTTCACCTCAAAAATATGCCTAAATAGTGCTGAGTCAAAAAATAAATGCAACAAGAATTGATTGTTGCTTGTATAAAAATTTCTGTGTTAGCAATCCCAAACTTGGATAAGGGCATAGTTCCTACACTTAAAACCTGCTTCTTCTTGGTGATAGATAGCACATATAATGATCAAGAAAAATTCCCATTTTATTAAAAATTTGATCATCCTGTTAGCATGTTGGTTTTCAGTTTGATCCTTCTGTGATTATGTCAGTAAATTGATTTTCACAATCAAAGAATTTTTATTTTTATTTTTAATTTTTGTCATCAATTTTTTTATTTTTATGTCTTTTTTATTTTATTTTTTTATTCTTGGAAAATAAATAATAAAATTTGGAGTAGGTTGGCACAGCCACCTACCATCTTTGCTTATGCTTGTTGATGTACTTGCTGCATGAAATCTTCTTTCTATGCCCATTCACAAGGAATACCGAATCTCGCCCATCAATGCTTTTGATTTCTACCACTCGATTCTAAAAAATTTTAACCACTTCATAAGGTCACATCTAGCGTGTGTGGAATTTGCCTTTAAAATTTTTAAATCTAGAATCATAAAGGAGTACCCAATCACCTGGTTGGAATTTCTTCTTCTTGATAGACTTGTAATGCCACTTATTGCGGTGTTGTTAAACTAACACATTATGTTGAACATAATCCCTTCTAAACTCATCTAATTCATTTAACTGTAATAGGCATTGTTGATGTGCTTCTGAGAGGTCTAACCCCAATTGAACTACAATTCTGAAGGTTTTGATTTGGAAATATATCATCAAAAGGACTTGTTTCCTATACACCAGCTCATATGGTGTGTATCTCGTGATGTCCCTCCAACTAGTTCGATATGCCCATAAGGCTTACGGCAATCTGCTGGCCCAATCCTTCCTATGCATATTCACTGTTTTAGTGAGGATGGACTCAATCACCTTGTTTGTAGATTCCACCCTACCATTGTCTTGTGCATGATACGGTGTAGAATTCTTGCGCTGAATTTTGTATTGATCCATCACACCTTGTACCAAATTACAAATAAACTGTTGTCCATTGTCAGAAACAATCTCTCTAGGAACACCAAAGCTAGTAAATATATCAGTAAATAAAAAATCAACAACAACTTTTTCAGTAGAAAAATAAAAATATTTAGCTTCTACACATTTTGTAACAAAATCTGTGCAAACCAATATATGCTTTTTATTTAAAGATGTTGGATTTATAGGTCCCACAAAATCAATAGCCATTTTTCAAAGGGCTCGATCATAATATGAGGACATAAAAGCATTTCAATGGCTTGACCTGGCTGGCCCATTCACTGACAGCTATCACATCGATTGACATATTGTTTGGCATCCTTAAAAAAGGAAGGCCAAAAATAGTCAGCTAGTAGAATCTGGTATGCAGTCCTCTTATCATTAAAATAGCCTCCGCAAGGTTCATCATGAGCATATTTCAATATTTGAAACACTTTTTCCTCTCTTACACATCTGCGAATAATAAGATCTGGTCTAGTGTAAAATATGTCTCCTTGGATCCAAGAATATGCAATGCTTTTATGTATTATATTTCTCTTCTCACGAGCAGATAAGTGAGGTGGTGTCTTTCCGGTGACTAAATAATTAACTATGTTAGCAAACCATGGTTATTTTTTTGACACATCGAAAAGATGTTCGTCAAGGAAATCATCATCAACATGAATTATTTCACCAAGATTATTTAATCTAGAAAGATAATCAGCTACAACATTAGATTTTCTTGGTTTATCAATAATAGTAACATTAAATTCCTGTAACAAAATTAACCACCCAGTAACTTTACACTAGTCAATAGTTTATTCATCAAGTATTTTATTGCAGAATGATATGTATGCATAAAGACTTCATATCTTGTATTGTAGTGTCTGAATTTATAAATAGCAAAAATCATAGCTAAAACTCTTTTTCAGTCACTATATAATTTAATTTGGTGGGTGACAAGTTTCTACTGATGAAGTAAATATCCTAGGATTGTTTGTTCTCTTCTTGTCCTAGAGATACGCTAATAGCAGTATCTGTGGCATCGAAGGAAATATGGAATGGAAGGAACCAGTTAGGCCCTCTCAAAACTAGTGCATGTACTAATTTTCCCTTTAATGTCTCAAAAGACTGTTGGCAAGTTGTAGACCAAGAAAACTCACTATCCTTAGTGAATAATCGAAAGAGGGGGGTAGTTATCCTATAAAATTTCTCAATGAATCTCTTGTAGTAGCCTGCATGTCCTAGGAATCCTCTCACTTCCCTTTGTGTTTTGGGTGCAGGAAGACACAAAATAACCTCTATCTTAGTTGGGTCAACATGGATGCGTTTGTCAGAAATGAGGTGGCCAAGAACTACTCTTTCTTTCCACATTAATCTACACTTTTCGTCACTCAAAGCAAGGTGAGCTTCTTGGCAATGAAAAAGAACTTTTTCCAAATTTTTGAGGGCTTCCTAAAATGAATCACCAAATACCGAAACATCATCCATATATATCTCTACACACTCAAGGTCAGCAAAAATAGCAAAACCCACCCTTTGAAAGGTAGCTGGGGCATTACATAGCCTAAAGGAAAGCACTTGGTATGCAAATTTCCCCCATGGGTAGGTAAAGGTGCCTTATCTTGATCCTCAAGTGCAATCTGTATTCGGTTGTAGCCGCTAAAGACATCTAAAAAGGAAAATTACTTTTTACTAGCAAGGGTATCAAGCACCTGATCGATGAAAGGAAGGGGAAAGTAATCCTTGAGAGTGACCTTATTCAGTTCTCTGTAATCGATACAAATGCACCATATCCCATATTTCGTCAGGACTAATACCAACAGAGAGACCCATGAGCTATCGGATATCGGATAAATAAAGTCAGCATCTAAGATTTTTTGAATTTCTTCCTTCACAACTTCTCTTAGAGCTGGGTTCATACGCCTTTGGGGTTGTCAGACAGGTTGGGCTCCCTCCTAAATATAAATATGATAAGTGCATGTTTCAAGAGGGATGTCTTTGATGTCGTCGTATCCCCATGAAAAGGCATCAAGATGGTTTTGGAACAAACTCACAAGCTTATATTATTGGGATTAATCCAGGTCTGAGCTAATATGTAAATATTTTCCTAGAATAATTTCAATGAGAGTGGTTTCGGGTTCGAGATTACAAAGAGGTGCTGCTAGAGAATGTGGTAAGGAAGGTTGGGAATCATGACTTTCCTAAAAATCTAGACAAATTTTTTGACATAGTGATTCAAATTTTGGCAAGGTATCTAGATTATTCAAGAAATCTCGTATCTCACCCTCTTTAGTTGACTGAGTATGATGATGTATCAAAGAAACTGATTGAGTCCCCTCATCACTACTATAATCTAGCCATAAGGTATCTTAAAGCTCCTGGATAGATATGGCAGGTGGATATAAGGTGACTTTCTTCCAATAATATCCATGGGAAATGTACATTTCGCCAGAACGACATCCAATATAAGCATCACTGTAGTGAGCCATGGTCATCCCAACATCAAGGGATGTCCTCCCACAGGATTCTTTGGCTGAAGCACAATGAATTCTATGAGATATTTACAAGAATCTATCGAAACAACCACATCATCCAACACTCCCTCTGGCTTGATTTTATATATATCTGCCAATTCAAGCATAGTAGGAGTAGGATGATTATGGACCAACCCAATTTGATCCATGTTTTTCTTGGTCATAACATTAATGGCTGCCCCTAGGTCTATAATCACATTGGAGACAAGGACATCACCTATCTGAATATAGACAACTGGGTTTCCAGGATCAGTATATTTTTCCATTTGTACACACCCTGTCATTAACTCTGCTACTCTTCCAACAAATTGAATGGTTTGAGGTTATACTCTTTTCCTTCCTGGCTTCTTGAGACAGAGTTCCGTAATGATTTTTTTACAAATGGGGATATCTTTAATAGCTTGGAGCAGAGGGACTTATATAAAAATATTCCTAAACTCAGAAGCTATACTAGACTCGGGAGCAGGGTCATTCTTCTCCGTAACTAGCCTCTCTGGATAGGGAGGCTAGTTTGAAGAAGATGGTAAAGGATCAGAAGATACAGGGATGGGCTGAATGGTGACATCTCTTCCAAAATGGTTAGGAGTTTCCTCCTCACTTTTCTCTTCAATAATCACCATGGGCTGCTTTTGTTTTTCTGATGTTACTACCTTCCATGATCTCAGTTGGAGGTCATTGACCCCAACTGGAATGGACTAATAACTGGGTGGAAGAAGCGATTTAATGGAATGAATCATTTTTACCACTTTATTATTGGGGTTTGGAATGGGTTGAGCAGGCAGCTGAGGTAGTCAAAAAGGTGGAGGTAAAGGTAATGGTGGCATAGGCCGATTTATTTGGGGCAATGATGGTTGCAGAATTGGGTAAGGTGTACACGTAGAAGGATATGATTGCATAGGTGAAGGATAGGAAGGATGTGAATGGTTAGACCCTCTCCATCCTTGTTTCTAATATTGGGAGGGTTGTCCATACTGAAAATGGATCCCATGCTGCCAAGGTTGAGAGTGATTAGTGTTATGATAGGAATATGGATGCACATTATAACCATAAAAATGTGGTTGAGGTTCAACACCCATACTTGCACCTACCTAAGGCCAATTTCTTTGTGATCCCATAGCATGCAATGGCTCAGGTTCAGAATTCCCTCCTTCAAATACTTCTTTCAATCCAGGTATGGAGGGGAATTTTGCGGTGGCATGTTTATCTGCACAAATTATGCATTTATTAATTCCCTTAACATCATTAGTACATTCTCTTAAAGGATGATTTTTCCTACACTTTGGACAAAAAATAGACAATGACTCTTGTTCTTATACAAGTTTTTGTTGAAATTTTAAAGAGTATATTTTCTTGCTAACAATATTCATTATTTCAATTTTCATATTTTCCATTTTATTCTCCAAACCAATAATCATAGCATCTGTAGATCAAAGTTTGTTATTTTCACTACATATTCCTTTATCATGTCTAGATTGATTTTGTGAGAATTTTCTGCACAGGTCACAAATTTGATCAAAAGGTTTTTGAGAAATATCCCTTGTCCTAAAAAATTTAAATTATTTCTAGCATCATCAGTAATCCCACGTAAGAACAAGGTTCTAATACTACTTACATAAAATCTTTGTTTTGAACTTTGGAGGATATACAAAAATATTTCTAGATAATCTTCCAATGTATCATCAACACCTTGCACAATGGTGAATATTTCATCGTGCAATTCTCTAGATTTACAATATTTTGGGTATTTCAACAAAAAAACTCTCTTCATTTTCTCCCTGAGAGCTATAGTATTTCCTCCTAATCCCATGAACCATCGTAATGTTGAATCCTTGAGAGTTGCAGGAAATAATTTTAACTTTTGAGCATCTATGGAGTAATCATAACTTATACATAATATGTAAAATTCGAATAAGAAATAATCTGGTTCCTTGTGTACCTTACCATGGAAATGAGGAAGAGATGATGGAGGAATATTGTTCATTTGCAAAACTATATCTGGATCTACGATCGGAAATATGAAGGTGGATTGTTCCTCATTTACCTGATTTTCTTCAGTTCCCTCAGCATGGTCTTCGTGTTCTACCATTTTTGTACCTCCAAGTGAACTTCTCTCAACAGGTTGATGAGGTTGACTATGGGTAAAATCTCTTTGGATTCCAATAGTATCCTTCTTCCCCTTCATTTTTTGTATCACACCTAAACTACTATTTCCAGAGTCCAAGTGGATAGTTCCTGCATGATGTGTCTGTGTTTGTTTCGAATTTTTGCCTACAAGAGAAGGCCCAATATGAGAAAAAGTTTCAGTTTTATTAGTGTTTCATTGGCCCATATTGGGATTTGGACTCCTACCCCTTTTAGGCATTCATTTCAAAAAAGAAATCACAAAACATGAAAAATATCAATCAAATGGTGCAACAAAAAAAAAAAATAAGCAGTTGTAAAATCCTTCAAACAATAGAAGCACACTGCAAAAAAAACAATAGCAGACTTAAAACGCCTCCCCAACAACAGCACCAAAATGTTGGGTGTAGGAATTGGAATTCAACAAACTCCTTCAACACTTAATTTCAACCCGGGGGTTTCGTATGCTTAGCAGCGTAGAACAAGTAATGCCAAGAATGGTATGAACCTTTCCTAGTTCTATTCCTACTTCCTTAATTACAATCTTCATAATTGAAGAAAATGATCACACGACGATTAATACCAAAGAAATGTCGATGTTAGAATATAAAAGAGATTACTTTGCATAAATTTAAATAAAAGTAATTCTCAATTCATTGTGAACAATCCTGATCAATGAAGTAAACATGTAATATTATATTTAGTGTAGTTATGAGACAGAGCGATGATTAGACTATTCAGGATATCTGTCTTCTTCAAAGATAATCCTTCCTGCATTAAAATTTCGTTCCTGCACTGCAACAACATTCCTGTACTGGAACGTTGTTCCTGCACTGGAATTAAGTTTATGCACCGGAAGTGTGTTATGTACCTGCACTAAATATTTTGACCTTCATTTAGGACCTCTGGGTCTGTGTACCAGAGCACTATGTTCCATTACCAGGATATCAGTTCTTGTACCAAAACAGAGCTTCTTGTACCTGATAACCAGTGTTCCTGTACTTAGCTTTCAAATTACTTGTAGAACATAAAAAGCGTGTTAACTAAAGAAATAGATTGTAAAGTGAAAAAAACTCAGAAGTAAACTTTCATAAGCTTCAACTAATCTCACATTCAAAAATAATAAATGCTTTTAAAATTCAAAGTAAATCTTCATAAAATAGGAAGCTTCTTTCATGCAAATGAAGGAAATTATCTAATCCATGTATCAACAGGCTTCTTCCTGAGATGATTGTTTATTGTATGAATTAGATATGTACTTTAAAAAAATTTAACTCGAAAGTTCATTTACGAATTTTAACATTAAATTCAGTTATTTCCGCAGGAATAATAAGTGCAAGCACAAATATTCATATTACTACAATGTTCATTCCAGTTTTATCAATGAAAATTGATACTTAACTAAACTTTAAATATTAAGAATGATTCTTCTCAGAAATAAACACTATTTATAGAAAATAAATGAAGATCTTGCAGAAGGAAAGAAATAAAAAGAACTTTCAAAAATAAACCAAGGAACTTTTACTTGTAGAAACGAAACTGTACTGGTGCAGGAAGCTTAACTACACTCCTCTCGCAGAAAAGGAACAAGCATCAAAGGAAAAATTTATAAGGTAAGAATCATACATAATCAAGCCCACACACCTCGGATCCGAGACACACAATTTGAAAAAGGATTAAGGCCTATTATTTATGAAAAAATTAGATATGATCTGCCTCACACTTTGCATAAAAAAAACTAAGTACACTTGAAAATAAGGGGAGAATGAGTTGGGTTGTCTAGGCCCTAGCCAACCAACTCGTTTCCCTGCTACGAGATCTAGAACCTCAGTCACTCAATGACACATCACAACGAAATTGAAACACAAAATTGCATTATTGGTGCAATCCTTCGTATTAAATTTCAAAAGAGAAAATGTACATCATGGATTTCCGATCCAACCCTGTAAAAGGAGATACCAAAATGATTACAATTCACAACAGAATTTTCTACAACATCGCTAGTTATCCTCTATAAAAAACTTCATTAAATACATATTCCTCGCCTATGGCCATAACGAAAAATACAACAACAGTTCAACTCAATCCTTTTGGTTGTTATTAAAATGCTAAACTGAGAAACACGACTGAAGTCCTAGTCTTCATATATGCCTCTTCCTCTACACTTTGAACCCAGAAAATGATGAACTAATCCTCTTAGCAAGATATCTGCATGGTTTTTGAGCTATATCAACCACATATCGCAACTCTAACTTATCGTTGACAGTTTCCTCAGAAGTGCAGGAACCGTAGGCCAGTACAGGAATCATTCCTGCACCAATCCATATCCCGTGTGGATTAATACTTTGTCTCATCAAATTACCTTTGGAAAAAAAATATTAGTCACAAAGGAAATTTAAGATATAAAATCCATTAAATTAATAATTGAGTCTATATATAACCTTTAATATGAAAAACATAAAGAGTGCAAGAATGAGTACAAGCGCAAGAATAAATAGGTTCCAAGGTTAAAATAAAGGCTTAGGTAGTGTTTTCAGAGTAGGATAGGGGATAAAATTGGAACAATTGTACCAACCAACACATGCATACACCATGCATGCCAAAACTAGTGAGGAAAACATACATGTAACTTGGTACCTACAATCAAAACTCATTGTAGTTGTTGATCCCGATGTCCCCTTGTGATTTCCTACTCTCAATATACCTTCTTGGTCCAAATCACCAAGTATCCATAGTACCAAGAGTGATCTACGAAAACTCTAAGTATCCAAGAGTATGAGAGAGAGAGAATGATGAGAGAGATCCAAAAATGCATTAATAAAAGTTACCAACTGATCCTAAGACCTATATTTTCTTGATTTTCCATTATTTTTCCTTCATTTTTTTCCTCACATGCAACCTGTGACCTTCTACCTCCACTTTCTCCTAATTTCCATTATTTTCATAAATAAATGTGCCAAAAATATTTTTTCCTCTTTAGTGACTTATCCATAGCCTTTTTCAATTCCCTTAGCCATAATAAACCATGTGAACACCTGCACTAGGATCTTTCAGCTTGGAATAAGTGCCCCATCAACTATGGTTATTATTTTAAATTTATTACGTGGAATTTTTACCAGGGTTGTTACAGAACCCTCCCCCCTTGGGGGACATTGTCCTTAGTGTTCAACCACACATATACCTCAGAAAAACCACTAAAAAGAAAACATACTTCCCATGGATCTTTATATCATAGCTCGATGCAGTATTTACAATGATCACCCTACTGAAAAGAAAACAAACATAACATCACAACTATAATGACATGACACGCATATCACTTATTGGAGATTTATAACATAGCTCATGGCAGTATTTACATCCATATACATATGGAAATATACCCAAATTTCACATCAAAACATATATCAAAACATCATCAAAATGTATGCCAACCAAATACTGCATCACACCAAAAATTGTTTTCCTCAACCGACAAATAAACAAGGATACATCGTCTGCATCTGATCCACCATCTCCCATGTAGCTTCACCAGGCCCAAAGTGCTTCCATGGCACTTTAACTTTCTTGACTGCTCGATTTCAGAGCATGAGTATTTTTTCTACAAAATTCATTGTTGTTCTAGCTGGAACTCTCCTTCTAGCTCCACCTACAATACATACCAATTAATCACTTGATCAACATATTTAACATATTTCTTAAGCAATGATATAAAAACATCATGGAAGTTCATTGTGGAAGGCATTGCAAGTCGATAGGCCACTAATCTGATCCTCTCCATGATCCTGAAGGGTCCACAAAACTGTGGTGCCAACTTGGCACATGATCCAAACCACAAGGATCTATTCTTGGGATTGATGCACAAGTACACATGTTCCCCAACCTGAAACTCCTTGAAAAACATATTCATGTTTGCATAAATCCTCTTCCTATCTTGCACTGCTTTCGAGTTCTTCTTAATCACATGAATTTCCTGTTCCATTTCTTTCAACATATATGTTCCAATAAGTACCCCATTAAATAAATCACTCTAACTTATAGAAGTGTTGAAACTCCACCCATACAATTCCTAGAATGGAACCATACTTAGTGACTCCTGATACCAGCTGTTGTATGCGAACTCTACCAGTGGAATATACTCTTCCATTGCATTGGTGATGCATCACATACATCCTCAACATAACCTCCAATATCTAGTTTACCCTCTTACTATGCCCATATATTTGTATATGATAAGTTGTGCTAAAGGAAAACTCGATGCCCAAACCTCCAAACAACTCCTTCCAAAACTTGGAAGTGAACTTTGTATCCATGTTGGACACAATCTTCTTCGGAACACCATGCAATCTAACTATGTCTCTAATAAACACTTGTGCTACATCATTTGTTGAGTATGTAGTCTTCACTGGAATGAAATGTTCAACATTTTTCAAATTTTCCACCACAGCCATGATGGAATCATGTTGTCTAACTCTCCTAGGAAAACCTGTGATGAATTCCATGGAAATGACCTCCCATTTCCACTCTGGAATCACAATCGGCTATAGTAGTACACCTGGATGTTTACACTCTACCTTAATTGTTTGACAATCCAAACATCTGACCGTAAACTCTACCACATCCTTCCTTATATTTTTCCAATAATAGAACCTCTTCACTGTAGTCAATGTCTTCTAGTAGCTTGGGTGACCTGAATACGGTTTCGCATGAAACTCCCTCAAGATCACCTTCTTGATCTCAGTGTTGTCTGGCACATATATCCTGTCTCTAATTCTAACCAACCCATTTATTTTGAGATGATAGTACAAATCCTATACACGTGTACTTATACCTGTACCACCTATACCTATACCTATACCAACACCTGTACGTGTACCTATACCTGTACCAACACATGTACATGTACCTGTAACAACACCTGTACCTGTACATATCCCAACACCTATACCTGTAACAACACCTGTACATGTACTTTGTTGTAATTTGCGCATAATCTCCATATACCCGTGCTCTAGTTGACTGGTATGTAAGATCCTATCATGTAAGTTTGTCCCATGGGAGCTCATAGTTGCTATGTGACTTACCTATACCCGCCTGCTAAGAGAATATGGGAGCTTGTTTTCCTTTCCTTTGATATACCTGATCTCAAAGTCAAAATTATTGATCGTGGAAAACCATCTAGCTTGCGTGGCATTCAAATTCGGTCAGTCAAACAAGTACCTCAACCTAGTGTGGTCACTAATCAATACAAACCTCCTGCCGAGAAGATAGTGCCTCCACATCTTCAGTGCATGAATGATCATTGCTAGATCAATATCGTGTGTTAGGTAGTTTTTCTCATGCTTATTCAGTTTTAGTGACTCATAGCATACCATATTTCCATCCTACATAAGGACTCCACCAATTTCTCCTTGGCATGCATTTGTACATACTACAAACTCCTTATACAGATTTACAATCTTTAACATTGGAGCATGTGTCAACAACTTCTTAAGCTACTCAAAACTAGCCTCACACTCTTCTGTCCAATCAAACTTCTTACCTTTCTTATGTAATGAGGTAATAGGATAAGAAATCTGTAAGAAGTTATTGTTGCACATCCTATAATATCTATCAATCCCATGCATGATCTCACCTCATCTATATTCTTAGGAGCTACCCACTCCATGATGGCCCTTATCTTTTCTGGATCTACTACGATTTCCTCCTTTGAGACAACATGTCCCAAGTAGTGTACCTCAGTCTCAAAGAAACTACATTTTCTGAGCTTAGCATACAATTGATGCTCACTCAACAAACTCAATACTGCTGCAAAATGCTCGGCATGCTCTTTCTTATTTTTATAATACACCAATATGTAACCAATAAACACAATCACAAACTTTTCCAAATAAGGACACAACACATAATTCATAAAACACATAAATGTAGTTGGGGAATTAGTCAAACATAATGGAACTACAACAAAGTCATAATGTCCATACTTGGTCCTAGATGTGGTCTTATAGATGTCCTGCTATTTGATACATACCTGATGACATTCCAAACTCAAGTCAATCTTAGAGAAAATTGTCGCTCCCTTTAGCTGATCAAACAAATCATCGATCCTCGGTAATGGGTACCTATTCTTGATGATCACTTTTTTCAGCTACCTATATTCAATGCACAATATGAGAGTGCCATATTTATTCTTCACGAATAACACTAGTGCACCCCATGGAGATACACTTGGCCTAATGCACTCTTTTTCAAGCACCTCTTTCAGTCACAACTATAATTATACCAACTTAAGTGTGCTCATCTTGTAAAATTCCTTTGACTTTGGAGATTCCCCTAGCATCAACTCAATAGAAAATTCTACTTCCCTATGTGGTGGCAACTCTAAAATATTTCTGGGAAACACATCCTAAAACTGTTGTAAAACTGGATAACTTCTCAACACATTTGCATCCTCAACTTCCTTACCTTTTTCACTGGAGATATGAACTACAAATAGTGCACACCTTTTCCTACGACTGCACTTGGCCCGCATGGCTGTCACCATCCCAACTAGTGTGACTTTCTTCTTTCCTTGCAAGACTCTTGGTTCCCCATTGTCATCCAAGCACTCAATGGATTTTTCATAGAAATCTACCTTGGTCATGTGAAGGCATAACCAATCCATACCCAATAGCATATTGTATGATCCTAGTGGAAATATGTTCAAATGTGATGTTGTAGGCATACCATTTAACTCAAATGCACAAAATCTTACCCAATGGTGAACTATTTTCTTCGTACCTGTGGCCAACTTCACTAACCAAAATTTTGCATGCATTTCCTTACTAAAACCACACTTATCCACCAGGTTGGGATTAATATAACTATAGTTAGAACCAGGTTCAATCAAAATAGAAAAAACTTGATCACAAAGCTTACCACCCATCTGAATGATAGAATCCTAATGATATGCCTACCTATTGTCCGCAAATGCATAAATATGAGGAATTCAATTTTCAACATCTCCCACTTTCTCTGTCTTGTGTGCACTTTAGATTTGTGGCCTACCATCCTGATGTTGTGGAAAATATCTCCTACAATGATCTCCTCCATAAGTACAACATCACACAGACTCCCTATTCTCATTCTTATTTTTCTCCTCCGACCGAAATCCTTATCCTCTACTAGATGTATTGAACTTTTTAGGTAGGGAAACATTCTCCTTTTTAACTGTGTCTTGAGGCCTTGATCGCTTCTTGTCCCATTTTCCTTTATTCTTATGATTACCTTTCCAATATGTATTTTCCTCTGATATGTACTTTGATTTCTCATAACGATGCTTGAGTTTCTAGATGACCTCCTCCAGTGATCTAGACTCATTGAACTCAATCCTATCTCTGAATGCAATCAGCAACCCACTAATAGATCTTTGAATATTGGCCTTCTCCTCCTTGAGGAGGAACATATCTCAGTAACTCCAATAAAATTCTAGTATACTCCTCGTCTGTCATGGAACCCATCTTCAACTCATAAAACTCCTTTTCCCTGTCATTGTAGTATCTCTCTGATAGATTATTCTTCTGAAATAGCCTTTCAAACTCACTCCAAGTCAACTCCTCCTCAGAAATATCTTTGATGTTCTTCACATATTCCCACGAGATGTTTGTTATACCTGTAATGTTGAATGTAGTTATCCAAACTTTCATATTTTCTGAGTAATCTTGCAATCTAAAAAACTATTCATGCCAAGCAACCATGCCTCTGCATCTTGTGGTTTCTTCATCTCTTTGTCAAATGTAGGTGTTTTTACTTTTTAAAAACATTCGAAAATATCCCTTGCCACTCCTCCTATAAGGATGATAATGTTGATGATCATGATGCCTGTCAGAACCAGAACTAGAATGATACATGTGTCTATCACCTCTCCTATCTAGAGTGTCCAACAATCTGCCATCTATAACTGTGTCATCCCTATCCAACCTGCGACCATTGAGATACTTAATTCCATATGCTCTATTGGTCACATCCTCCTGCCCATAGTTGATCCTAAGTGGACCCTATTTCTGCAACTCTGACAAAATTTTAAGGATGGTTGTATTAACCGTTGCTTGATTTTCATATGCATGTATGAGTATATCATTTTTTTTCTTGCAACTCCTTATTTCTTCATTTAAAATTCTTAGTGTATCCGCAAAATCATATGAATTTCCAACACCATGCTACTCATATGACTCATAGGGAGAATCTTTGTAGTCTACCATTCTGTTATTCATCTTTGATTTCTTCCTGCAATGTGCAATATGTAGGCTAAACCAACTCATAAATAAACCAACATACCTTAGTGTATTTTTGGGAGGATACATCCTGCAAGATCAACCAATCATCAAAATACATGTATATACATAACCATAACAACATATAAACTCATAACACATGGTATATTTGTCCATAAACATCATTATAGTTGGAGTCCAGCCATCAATGCATAATCATAATAAATGTGCACCATGACATAATGCATGACAACCTCAACCATACCAACACAAACTTGACCACACGTGATCACAAGCATGGAAAATATACCATCATAAGCAACATATAACTGAACATGCACAACCAATGCATGTTCAACATATATCATAAGGCAAATAATCATACACAAAAAATAACAATCATACTTGAGATAGAGTACATATATAATAAAAAAATATGCCACCTCTATGGGTCGAAACTTGATCCAAAACAACTAATTAATGCATCTAATGATTCATAGCCTAATTTTAGGGGAGTTATAAACAATTTCCCCTTTTTTAGCTAACAAGTTTGAGTCTTTGTCTCAGGTCATTAAACACAAGATCCTTTAACAAAGACGACCATAAATATGCTCACTAACCATCAAAAAACTCATGAGACAAATTTTATATCAACCAACTTCGACCTTTGACCTCCACGTGTCCAGAAAGTCTTCAAACCCAGAAGCATAGTGAAATCTCTTAGAAACACAGGGAAATTAATTAAAATCGTAGCAAATTTTGAAGGAGGTTTTGGATGGCTTAGGTGCATTTATAAGCTTGTTTGTAGGTTAGTAAAGGTATATGAGGATGTCCACAAGGCCTTTGAAGCATGGAATCACAAAAATATCACCTCCAAGGCACCTCAAAACCCATTCTCCCATAACTACTTTAGAAGCACACCATGTGGTCCAAAATAGTGGCAGAAGTGTGAAAAATTGATGGTTTTTTATCTTTTCCTGCAAATTTGTTAGCTGACATGAGAGAAAAAGTGGATTTATGTAATTTACTAGTCATATGACACCTACAAATACTTGAAATTCATCATTTGAAGCCTCTGAGAAAAATTGCAGCATGACCATGCTGCGTTTCTATGCACTAAAATTTCTTGAATTACCAAAAAACTCAAAAATTTCCAAAATTTTCCCAAACTTCTCTCCTTTTTCATTTTTTATTCATGGCTTAGACAACTAGAGATGAATTAACCAAAATATCAAGGCTATCCTTCTTCTTGAGCTTTCTTAGGGTCTTCTTGAGATTTTTCTTCATGTTCTTAACCCTGATTTTCTAAATGATGTTTCTAGTGTAGTAGTGTCTTGCCATGTGCCTCTACATGGAAGTGTGTATTTTTTCCTTTTCCAAAAGTTTCTCCAAGTACACATTCAATTTATCAAGCAAATACTCCCTTTCCTTATCAATACCTGTAGCTATAGGGTCAGTGGATTCCTTGTGTGCTGGTGTTGCACTAAAAACTATCACTTTGACATTTTGCTGACTGTATGAGCTCATTGTCACTCATACTTACCTCCTATGCAATTCTTACAACCTCTACTCCTCATGTCAAGCCCTAAAAATAGGAGAAAACCCTAAAAAAATCCAAAACCCTGGGTACACAGGTAATGTGAAGCTTACCTGCATTCCTGGCTGGGGTACGCATGTAATGTGAAGCTTACCTGCATTCCTGAGCGTATTTTCTCTATGTAATGACTGCGTACCCCTGTCAAAGTCAAAAGGGAGAGAAAGTAAAGTGAAAAAGATGATTTTTGGTCAATTATAGAAGCTTCTGGATGAGATTTTTTGGGGGTGAGTACGCTCTTGTAAGGTTCATGCATCCCACACCTTAAGGAGCTAACCCCTTGATGTGAGGAGTATATCACTTTGAAGGAGAATTCTATCCCTTCATAGGTGGAACCCTAACCTCCTCATCTACACTATAAAAAGAGGCATTGGGTAGCGTCAAAGGGAGTTCAATCTTTAGTGTGTGATTGAGGTGAAGTGCTGTTGAGATTTAGACACCTTTTTGCTAAGCTTTTGTGAAGAAAGATCACATACCTCTATGTGCTCCTAGAGGAAGAGTGCAAGGCTTATCAAAGTAGAGGAAACTCCTGCTTCAGACCTTGGGAAGGGCTGTTCAACATCAAGGCTAAGGTTTTAAGGTTCTTCTATTATTTCAAAGTCAATACAATCAAGTTTTTTTTTCTCAATAAATTGTCGTTCGATTGTTTATTACAATAAGTTGTTGTTTGATCGTTTATTTCATAGATTCCTTGATCACTATGATAGGTATGTTTTATAATTATTTTTTATACATGTGCTATTTAATATTTTCTTGTTTGTGATTGCAGGTCTTTAAAGACGACACTTTCAAGCGACGGAAGAACTACTGATGCGACGGAAGAACTACGGTTGCAAATAAGCATTTGGATCTAAGGTAGGATCGACACCTTTATAGAATTTACTTGTAAAACGAATATATTTAGAGAAAGATAAACTTAGTTGTTTGTTTGTTGCTAGATTTTCTTGACACTATGGAGATCGATCTTGTCCATAAGATCGATTTATCCGGCCAACAAATTGGCGACTCCACTGTCCAAACATTTGAGACAATCAATTATGTTTCATCGGGGAAGATAGAAGATCTACGCGCATTACAAATGGTAAACCTCGAATTAACCATTGTTGAGGAGCCTGGGGTCACTTGTTGGAAAACCTCGAATTGACCATGTCGAGGAGCCTTCAAGGGGATTGAGCTTTGTTACTCTGCCCTTGTGCATAGAATCGGATCGTAGACTGTTCCCCCAGTTGTATTTTTTTCTGTTGGTAACCTTAGTGTCCATAAACTTAAGATTATTTCCTAAGGTGCTGGTGAAGGAAAGATCTCACTATACCTGGAGTAGACTTCGACTATACTCACTTGGACTCTCTGGGGGGTTCTCTTCACTTGAGATGGTTTTGTGAAGAAACTTGTGCTAGTCTGTTTCATTAAGCAGGTTGTCGGGGTAACTGTTCCAACCGCCATTTCTGCATTAAAATTCTACGATGTTGGATTTCATCACCAACTAGTGTTTTTAGTATAGGAATCTACTGTTTATGTGTGGTTTTACTCCTAGATTTGATAGTGCGTGTTATTTTGTTTGTTTTTACTTTTAGAGACCATAGGTGTCAATTGTGAATTTTAATTGTTAGGTGTGAATTGTTAATTTTAGTTTTAAATTGTTAATAAAATTCACTGAAGTTGAATATAATGGCAACTGTTCCAGAATTTACCAACCAAGGAACCCCTCTTAACGAGAATCCTATTACTTTTCCTTGCTTTGGAAATGTTGGTCCTCCTTATATGGCTACATTGTCATTATCTAGATTTACAATAGGTTTACCGATATGGTTATTTTCAACTTCGTTGGCCCCGAATACTCCAATTGTTCCACCTCAACCGGATGCTTCACCTCAACAGAGTTCACCATCTCAACATCACCAACCTTCTGTTGACCCTTTACCTTCTTCGCCTAATATTTCTTCCTCCATTTATTCCTCTTCACTTGGTAAAAGCCTTGACGCTAGTAACCAGGTGGCTAAGAAGAAGAAGAAAGGGAAGAAGAAGAAGAAGAAGCAAGATAAGAAAGAAGTCAACCAACCAACCATGGCTGTAAATGTTAGTAGTGTTGAGGAAACCTCCAACATGCATCGTAAACCCAAATACCCTTGCAGGCTTTGTAAGGGTGACCACTTCCTTATCAATTGTCCTGGTATTCCAAAGGTCTTGGAAGTATGGTCGGAAAAATCTCATCAACTTTCCGTTGATCCATCAACCAGTGATAGTCAGGTTCCTGGGAAAAAGGGTAAAGTTAGGTTTCCTTGTAAGTTATGCAAAGGGAGTTATCAAACTCACATTTTCCCTCACATGGATGAAGCCTCAAAATTATTGGAAAACCTTACTGTTCCATAGCAAGAATTTCCAACTGGTTACCGTAAAATTTCTCCCAACCTATCGTCAACTGACGGAGTGATTGATCTAATTTCAAGTACAGTCGATCCCACTCTTCCATTGGAGAGTGAAACTCATATCACTCAGGTTGATGATCCATTAGTTGATCAAGTGGTCGATTCGATTTCACATTCGTTCGATCCCATTCTCCTTATAGAGATTGAACTTCATACCGCTCAGGTTCTTCTTGTTACATCAGATTCTTCTACGCTAGGGGGCATTTCACCTGTTTCTACAGAACTCCCTCCAAGTAATGAGGTCTTTTCCTTTGATTGGAATAGACTGATAGAACCTCATATTCCTTCCTCTATTCCTTTCCAAATCATTGTGAAGTTTGGTGGTAGGGACATATACCACACACAGGTAGATGAAGGTGCTTCTGTTAGTATTTTATCCTCAACTGCTTGGAAAGCTTTGGGTTCCCCTCAGCTTGTGCCTATTACGCAGAATCTGAAAGATTTTAACAGAACCATTAGTGAACCTTCAGGGATCCTTCCTAAGCTTTTTATTACTTTGGAAGGTAAAAATGTCTGTATTGATCTTATGGTAGTTCGAGGCCCCTTGGATTTCAATTTACTCCTTGGGAAAGACTATGTCTATGTAATGAAAGCTGTAGTATCGACACTCTTTCGCGTGATGTCTTTCCCTCACAATGGAAATATTGTGACTGTAGACCAGCTTTCATTCCCTAGTCTTGTTTCGACTACCAATAATATGACACCCCTAAATGTTCCTGATTCTAAAGTGGTATCTACCCCGCCACGGGTTAATTATGTGGCAACTAGTCCCATGTTTTCAATTACCGATGTAAGTGAGCCTCTCACTGTTTTCTCATATTCCTTTGACTTAGATCCAGTAATTGACATAGAAAACTCTATGGGATTGTTTGAACGTGATGTTCTTATCCCTTTTGAGTCCCTTGACATGTGTTCCTTCCAGAGAACTATTCTTCCTTCTGATGAAGACCTCTTGGAAGCCATGATCAAGGTGTGTCCATTGACATGTGTTTCTTCCAGTTGGAAGCCATGATCAAGCTTTCCGAGGATAGTTCCTTTTACTGTGTCAACCTCAATAAAAAATGAATCAGTGAGTGTGATGAAAGTTCCTTTTACTGTGTCAACCTCATTAAAAAATGAATCAGTTAGTTTCTGAGGATAGTTCTTGTTACTGAGTCAACCTCGTTAAAAAATGAATCAGGTATGAGGACAGTTCTTTTCCTGTGTCAACCTTGTTAAAAAATGAAACAGATTCTTACGAGGAAAGTTCCTTTTACTGTGTCAACCTCGTTAAAAAATGAATCAGTGGGCCATGAGGACAGTTCTTTTCCTATGTCAACCTCATTAAAAAATGAATCAGTAGGTTATATAGGTAGATTGTAGAGAGTATATTTGAGGACAGTTCTTTTACTGTGTCAACCTCGTTAAAAAATGAAACATTTAGCTGACGATAGTTCCTTTTACTGTGTCAACCTTGTTAAAAAATGAATCAGTGAGTGTGAGGATAGTTTCTTTTACTATGTCAACCTCATTAAAAAATGAATCAGTTAGTCGAGAGCATAGTTCCTTTTCTTTTGTCAAGCTCGTTAAAAAAATGAAACGAGCTTCCAAGAGGAAAGTTCTTTTCCTGTGTCAACCTCGTTAAAAAATGAATCATGTATGAGGACAGTTCTTTTCCTGTGTCAACCTCATTAAAAAATGAATCAGTAGGTAGATTGTAGAGAGTAGATTAATAGATTAGAAATAAGTAGTTTCTGAGGATAGTTCTTTTCCTGTTATTGAGTCAACCTCGTTAAAAAATAAATCAGGTATGAGGACAGTTCTTTTCTTGTGTCAACCTCATTAAAAAATGAATCAGTAGGTTATGTAGGTAGATTTTAGAGAGTATATTTGAGGAAAGTTCTTTTACTGTGTCAACCTCGTTAAAAATGAATCAGTGTATCAAGAGGAAAGTTCCTTTTACTGTGTCAACCTCGTTAAATAATGAAACACGTTGCCATGAGCATAGTTATTTTCCTGTGTCAAGATCATTAAAAAATGAAACAAAACCTCCCCTAATTGAGTCGAGTCTTTGACTAGATCTCGTAAATGTTAAGTCATATATTTAGGTTATTTATTTCATTTTTTGCATAATTTTCTTACAGTTTTAGGTCGGATCTTTCATATGATCTTGTAAATGAACCTTCATTCCATCCAGCTATTAATTACCAGCAGTGTGCTTAGTTGAATGAAATGAAGCTGGGGGGGCACGCGCTCTAGCAGTTATGCTTATGGGGCATCAAGCACAGTTTTATCTCTATTTCAAGCTTGTGTAAAAATGAAACCACTCTGAAGCATATTTCTTTTCTGTTTCAAACTTTTGTAAAAATGAAACCTATCTTGAGTCAATTTTGGTTATTTTAAAGACTCGTTAAACTCATGAAAATCACGAGATTATTTTGCTATCTTTAATTCTTGTAAAACACATGAAAATGTCGAGTTCTTTCAGTCTCTTCCTTCTCATAAATTAAATTGAAATTCGACCACAGGAGTACATTTTTATCCCTGTTTCGAACTCATTAAAACTTATGAAAAAGAGAAAACCATGAGTACATTTTTATCCCTTTTTTCGAACTCGTTAAAACTTATGAAAAAGAAAAACGTTGGAGTATGTTGAGGAAACCTCCAATATGAATTGTAAACCCAAATACCCTTGCAAGCTTTGTAAGGGTGACCACTTCCTTATCAATTGTCCCAGTATTCCAAAGGTCTTGGAAGTATGGTCAGAAAAATCTCATCAACTTTTTGTTGATCCATCAACCAGTGATAGTCAGGTTCCTAGGTAAAAGGTAAAGTTAGGTTTCCTTGTAAGTTATGCAAAGGGAGTCACCAAACTCACATTTTCCCTCACATGGATGAAGCCACAAAATTATTGGAAAACCTTATTGTTCCACAGCAAGAACTTCCAACTGGTTACCGTAAAATTTCTCCCAACCTACCATCAACTGACTGAGTGATTGATCTAATTTCAAGTACAGTCGATCCCACTCTTCCATTGGAGAGTGAAACTCATATCACTCGGGTTGATGATCCATTAGTTGATCAAGTGGTCAATTCGATTTCACATTCGGTCGATCCCATTCTCCCTGTAGAGAGTGAACTTCATACTGCTTAGGTTCTTCTTGTTACATCAGATTCTTCTACGCCGGGGGGCATTTCACCTGTTTCTACAGAACCCCCTCCAAGTACTGAGGTCTTTTCCTTTGATTGGAATAGATTGGCAGAACCTCGTCTTCCTTCCTCCATCCCTTTCCAAATCATTGTGAAGTTTGGTGGTAGGGACATACACCGCACACAGGTAGATGAAGGTGCTTCTATTAGTATTTTATCCTCAACTGCTTGGAAAGCTTTGGGTTCCCCTCAACTTGTGCCTATTAAGCAGAATCTGAAAGCTTTTAACAGAACCATTAGTGAACCTTTAGGGATCCTTCCTAAGTTTTCTATTACTTTGGAAGGTAAAAATGTCTGTATTGATCTTATGGTAGTTCGAGGCCCCTTGGATTTCAATTTACTCCTTGGGAGAGACTATGTCTATGCAATGAAAGTTGTAGTGTCGACACTCTTTCGTGTGATGTCTTTCCCTCACAATGCTAATATTGTGACTGTAGACCAGCTTTCATTCCCTAGTCTTGATTCAACTACCAATAATCTGACATCCCTGAATCTTCCTCATACGAAAGTGGTATCTACCCCGCCACGGGTTAATTATGTGGTAACTAGTCCCATGTTTTCAATTACCGATGTAAGTGAGCCTCTCACTGTTTTCTCATCTTCCTTTGACTTAGATCCAGTAATTGACATGGAAAACTCTATGGGATTATTTGAACGTGATGTTCTTATCCCTTTTGAGTCCCTTGACATGTGTTCCTTCCAGAGAACTATTCTTCCTTCTAATGAAGACCTATTGGAAGCCATGATCAAGGTGTGTCCATTGACATGTGTTTCTTCCATTTGGAAGCCATGATCAAGTTTCCGAGGATAGTTCCTTTTCTTGTGTCTACCTCGTTAAAAAATGAATCAGGTATGAGGACAGTTCTTTTCCTGTGTCAACCTCATTAAAAAATGAATCAGTAGGTAGATTGTAGAGAGTAGATTAATAGATTAGAAATAAGTAGTTTCTGAGGATGGTTCCTGTTACTGAGTCAACCTCGTAAAAAATGAATAAGGTATGAGGAAATTTCCTTTTATTGTGTCAACCTCGTAAAAAATGAATTAGTGTATCAAGAGGAAAGTTACTTTTACTGTGTCAACCTCGTTAAAAAATGAAACACGTTGCCATGAGCATAGTTCTTTTCCTGTGTCAAGGTCGTTAAAAAATGAAACAAATCCTCCCCTAATTGAGTCGAGTCTTTGACTAGATCTTGTAAATGTTAAGTCATATATTTAGGTTAGTTATTTCAGTTTTTTGCATAATTTTATTACAGTTTTAGGTCGGGTCTTTCATATGATCTCGTATTTTAAACTTCATTCCATACAGCTATTAATTACCAGCAGTGTACTTAGTTGAATGAAATTAAGCTGGGGGGGTATACGCTCTAGCAGTTATGCTTAGGGGGCATCAAGCACAGTTTTCTCTTTGTTTCAAGCTTGTGTAAAAATGAAACCACTCTAAAGCATAGTTTTTCTCTATTTCAAGCTTTTGTAAAAATGAAACCTATCTTGAGTAAATTTCGGTTATTTTCAAGACTTGTTAAACTCATGAAAATCCTGAGATTATTTTGATATCTTTCATTCTCGTAAAAGACATGAAAATGCCGAGTTCTTTCCGTCTTTTCATGCTCGTAAATTAAATTGAAAGTCGACCACAGGAGTATATTTTTATCCCTTTTCGAACTCGTTAAAACTTACGAAAAAGTGAAAACCATGAGTACATTTTTATCCCTTCTTCGAACTCATTAAAACTTACGAAAAATTGAAACCTTGTAGTTCTCTTTTAAGCCCTTTTCAGACTCTCTAAAAATGAAAATATTGTCGAGCACTTGATTATTTGAACTCATTAAAATAAATGAATGATCGTCCCTTTAGTATAAGTTTACCCCTTTTACGGAATGAAAAGGACTATTTACGAAAAAGGTATACGTTGACTAATTACGGTCAATAGAGTTCTCTCCCGCATTATTTTATCCTTTTTCGGGCTCGAGAGACTAAATTTATGAAAAAGTACACCCATGGAGTTTTCTTAAGTGTTTTCTTCTGACTCCCTAAAATTGAAAAACACTGAGTTTCTCCTATGCTGGACTCGTTAAAATGTAACAGTAAAGGACCTGTTCAATTTTAAGCAGAAACGAACCACTCCTTCTTAGGGTTCGAATCTTAAACTAAGTTGGACTCATCCGAAGGATGAGCTTATAAACAAAAAAGTGTTATCCTCCTCAATCTTGTAAAAAATAAATAGGTACTTGCCAAAAATGGTGGGGGAAAAGAGAGAAAAACGAACCTGTTTGTTGTATTTTGATTATTCGAAAATTCGATTAACCACTCTTGAACATGACACTTTTTTGTTCACCTGGGTTGGAAAATCCTTTGCCTAACAGTTAATCAAACCATATTGAAATTCTTCATTCGGTTTCTAGGTATTATCTTTGGGTCAATTGTCACCAAACCATCTGCAGTGTCATTATGTGTTCAAGAGAACAGTTCAAACAAACCATTCATCTGCAAAATATTTGTCTTCCATTTTGACCATCCCTGAGTCAGTCCTTGCCAATATATTTCTTCAAAACTTGATCTATGATTTCATGTTGTGGGCTTACCTATGACAGATCACTTTCTATCGATGACAACTTATTATCTAGGAAGTTGATCTAGAAATCGTCAGTACCTTGAAATCTGCATGCCTCAATGGCAGGTTTCTCGCATTCGATGACAGGTTGCATCATTAACCTTCGATCGAATGATTCCGTGACATGTTCGACTTCAGCTCATTTATTCACATTTCATGGATTGTACTGAGTACTTTGAGAGCCATTGACATTACTGGTGGTTACTCTCACACTTGTTAACAGTTTACATTTTTGACTGGTAATCAAGTAGTTTCTACCATGTTCGACTTCGACACATTTATTCACATGGATAGAATCGTAGCGGTTCGAGAAACAAAAATCAAGACCCTGGATCTAGTTTCTACCATCCAGGCTGCGAGGAATTTTGTTATTCATTTATACAGTGGACTATTCATAAACAGAAGGTTGCGTTCATACTGTGTCTACACATGTCTATAATGTTGATGTATTGAAAATCATTCCTATATCAGAACAGTTTAAATCATTTTTCTAGTTAGTTTTGATCTGAGTATGGGAACACCTACCTCAGCGATGATATGTTTACATATATATTTTTTGCATTGAATGTTTTTACAGGTTCGACTGGGGTGTCCACATGATTATCCTTGAAATGATAAAGTACTTCACTCTTCATATATGACAGACTTCATCTTCATCTATTCTAGACTTTGCACTTTAGGGGGTAATTTTTTGCACTAAAAACTATCACCTTGGAATTTTGTTGACTATATGAGCTCATTGTCACTCATACTTACCTCCTCTACAAGTCTTACAACCTCTACTCCTCATTTCAAGCCCTAAAAACAAAAGAAAACCCTAAAAAACTCCAAAACCCTATGTATGCAGGTAATGTGACGCTTACCTACGTTCCTGGATGGGGTATGCAGGTAATGTGAAGCTTACCTGCATTCCAGAATGTAGTTTCTCTGTGTAATTCTTGTGTACCCCTGTAAAAGTCAAAAGGGAGAGAAATTAAAGTGAAAAAGCTGATTTTTGGTCAATTCTAGAAGCCTCTGGATGAGATTTTTTGGGGGTGAGTACGCTCTTGTAAGGTTCATGCATCCCACACCTTAAGGAGCTAACCCCTTGATGTGAGGATTCTATCCCTTTGAAGGAGGATTCTATCCCTTCATAGGTGGAACCCTAACCTCCTCATCTGCACTATAAAAAGAGGCATTGGGTAGCGTCAAAGGGAGTTCAAGATTTAGTGTGTGATTGAGTTGAAGTGCTATTGAGATTTAGACTCCTTTCTGCTAAGCTTTTGTGAGGAAAGATCACATACGTATATGTGCTCCTGGAGGAAGAGTGCAAGGCTTATCAAAGTAGAGGAATCTCTTGCTTCGAACCCCAGGAAGGCCTGTTCAACATCAAGGCTAAGGTTGTAAGGTTCTTCTATTATTTCAAAGTTAATAAAATCAAGTTTTTTTTTCTCAATAAATTATCGTTCAATTGTTTATTCCAATAATTTTTCGTTTGATCGTTTATTTCATAGATTCCTTGATCACTATGATAGGTATGTTTTATAATTATTTGTTATACATGTGCTATTTAATATTTTCTTGTTTGTGATTGCAGGTCTTTAAAGACGACACTTTCAAGCGACGAAAGAACTATTGTTGCAACGGAAGAACTACTGATGCGACGAAAGAACTATTGTTGCGACGGAAGAACTATTGTTGCGACGGAAGAACTACTGATGCAACAGAATAACTACGGTTGCAAATAAGCATTTGGATCTAAGGTAGGATCGAAAACTTTATAGAATTTACTTGAAAAACGAATATATTTAGAGAAAGATAAACTTAGTTGTTTGTTTGTTGCTAGATTGTCTTCTGACACTAGGGAGATCGATCTTGTCTGCAAGATTGATTTATCCGACCAACAGCTGGTGAAGGAGAGGGCTTCTTGTCTTTCTCTTTCTTCTTTTCCAATGCTTTTTTGTTAGGTCTCCTTGGCTACATCCAAACATCTTTGCTTCAATATACTCCACATCTATCACTGCCTTACCTTTGTCTTCAACTTATTTTCTGGATGATGGAGGCTCTTGTGAGGTGCTTTGTCACGTCAAGCTTATTTTCAAGTGCCTATTTTCTTGTTTCAAGAAGGCCACCATAAATTTTTCCTTTGAGATATCATCCTGTAGTCTCTTGATTTGTGATTTCTTCTCCTTGATAATTTCTGCAGTTGACTTATCTCCATGGTCAAGTATTTCTTCTGAATGAGGCATCTCTTCATTATTATGTTGTAGGGGTGACTCATTTCCACACCTGGGTGATTTATCCATAGCTTCTCCCTAAACTTCTTCAACTGCGGCTTCCTTAGGCAGTATTTTAGCTTGTGACCTAGTCAACAGTTTAGGTGTAGGCATGTCTTTAGTTATCTCAGGGATAAAAAACAATATTTTCCCCTTCTTGTAGGTTTGAGAAACTTCTTCCGTGATTTTGAATTGAGGAGACATAGAGAAAAGAGTTGAATATGCCTCCAAAAATGCCTCCAAAGACATATTAACCTGGGTGAGTCAATTAATAACTATGACTTTAACCAAGGCATGATGGAATAAGCTAGCTGAATGATCTCTCCCTTTAGTCTGCACTTTCTCAGTCATCTTTGCAAGACTTATAAACAAGTAGTTAGGCAGATTTAGTGGTTTAATAGAGGTGAAGTGCATCAACAATCTAATGTGGTGCTGATACAACCTACTAAACCTACCTTCACAAGTGAAATATTTCATTATTGTATTCATAAAAGGAATTTATTTATCTAACAATTGTCTACTAGGGAAGACATGAGATGGAGCTTATTTGTAATGTGGATTGAGAAAAACTATGTAGTTTTGAATGTCCAAATCCATTCCCTTAAACCATAATTCTCCTTGATTGGGGATCCCTGTGGCTGATGCTATGACTTCTGCTGAGACCAAGAAGTCCATCCCTGCTATGGTAGTCTTGTTTTTCTTAAATTAGTGGCAAAAAGGCTGGTAAGATCACAATGGTAACCTACTTGTTGAACTTTCTCAAAAAAACCTAGGCATCTTAGCTTTTGAAATGACCTTTTGATGAACTCTAAAACATTGATTTCCTACATTTTAGTTGGTTCATATCTTGAGACATGTCCTCCCTTGTTGTATTTATTCTTTTCACTGGCTATGATGTTGGTTTTTCTTGATTAAAAACCCTAGTTTGATAGGGGAAAGGATAGGGGTTTAGGGCTGTAAAATAGGGGGAAAAAAGAAGTTACTTTAGGGAGGGAAATGGAGGGGATAGGAGTTAGGAAAACATATGAAAAACTTAGGGAAGATAGGGATCGATGTTAGGGACACATTGGAAGTGGAATTTCACTGAGTGGATGAGGGAATAAGGGAAAAAAGTGAAAAACACAGTCAAAACCCAAAAATGAAGTAGAAGCATGGCGTGGGCTTGGGTTTTTGGGGAAAAATAGTGGGATGAAGGAAATTAGTGTGAGAAATGGTTGGGGAAGGTTTGATAAGTGTATACAAGGGTATTTTGGCAGAAAAACTAGGGAAATTATCTTTGAGATGTGATGAGCTCCATCATTAGACATATTTGGAGGGGTTAATGGTCACCTTTTTTCCTTCTTAAATCTCTTTTCCTTCAATTTTTATTATTATTCGGTTTTATGATGCCAGTATAGGTTGTGATTAAGGCTTACATACTATGAGTGCCTAATATGAGGTTGAGTGCAGAAAATCATGATTTATTAAGAATTGTTATATGGATTTTATCATAAAGACTTGGAGGAGACAACAAGGAGAAATTATTGGAGGATTTTCCACCCTTCTTAACTCTCAAAGGCAGCCAAACGATCCCAAAGATTCTCTCCAGAAATTTGAATTCCAAAGGCAACCAAAGGATCCCCAAGGATTCCCTCCAGCAATTTAAATTTCAGAGGAATCCAAGCACTCAATTTTTGTTTACTTGGAGTCAAGTGGACTCAATCACTATTTTCTAGGGAGTTGTTGGTAGCTTCCCTGTAGAATAAATGGAGCAGAGATAGAGCTAGGAAGAGTTAGTCAATACTATTCAGTTAGTTGATTCTAGTTGAAAATTTGTTGCAAGTTATTGAGCTTTTTATTATTTTACTCAGTGATCAAACTTTCAGAGATGTATGAGGTTATTATTTTATGAAATGAGCAAACTGATTTCATTTGATTGATCTAAGTTTCAAAGAGCTAGGCTCATGGGTTAAGGCCCAATCCATGTGCCTCAGCCTCTCTACTGTTACTATCTTTTCCTTTCTGCCATTAAGCTATTTTTCTTCTATCATTCAATTAGTTCTGATTTTAATAGTTTCATTGTTGTTTAGTTTTTCTTTCAGTATGTTGTTGTATTTTTCCATTTTCTTGTGATTAATATAATCGAGGAGAAAAAAAACCAAAAAAATTGTGGATCAAGACCCCTTTCTCATCTCTGTCAATAGAGCTCGGGGAGGGCGAACCTTCCCATAGACCCAAAAAATGGTTTCTGTTCACTTTTTCTGAGATTAGAAGTAGAGTTTCATTACCATTTTCTAGTCTTCATTTGCATGGTATTTTCACGCATTCGTTTGTTTCTCACACATCGATCAGTAGAGGTCTTTGTAGGAATTATTGCTAAAACCCAAATAAGCTCTGTGGTGCTTCCCCACTTCATTTTCCATCTCTGTATTTTCTTCCAAACACCTTTGTTACACTCTGTTCCTTCCTTTCCCTCGTCGCAGCTACCGTGCCTTTTTTTTAGTCACAAAACACTTAAAAAACCATCCAAGGTTGAACTCCGCCTTTCCTCCTCGAAATCCCTGCTATCGTAATTCACAATCGCGATGTTTTTCCTTTCACTTAACACTTACCACAATCCATTTTCACACATCACACTCCACAATATTTATTTTTTTTCCTTTGACATTTACCCTCGCTTTCGTCAATTGCAATATTGCGAAATCGCAAATCGCAGATCGTATTTCTTACCAAATCGGAAATCGCAAGTCGAACCTTTTACCTTTTTTCCTTTACACTTACCGCTTGTTTTTGTCGATTACGATATTGTGAAATCTCAAATCACACCATTTTCCCTTTCCCTTTTAATACATTACCACTATCATCCACCGATTGTCATATTCCGATCGTGCTCTGCCACTAGTCCCATTGCCACATCACCCATCGCAAATCGTGCACCGCAACATTTACCCTCTTCTTTTAAGACTTACCGCTCCAATCCGCCAATTGCAATATTGTGATCGTCCTCTGCTGCCAGTCCCATTTCCATGTCACTCGCCGCACATTGCATTGTGCACCGTTTAGTTGGTTTTTGTTACACTTATCACTCATTTCTGTCGATTGCGATATCACATATCGCAACACTTGCCTCCATCGCATCTACACCATCACACTTTTCAATTCATTCTGCTCCAAAGGCATTTCTATGCTATAATAAGGTTTAAATCCCCCCTCTTTCAATTCTAAGCCTCGTTTCATGTGTTAAGCCCTCCATTAGCCTCTTTAGCGCTTTTCTTCCCTCCAAGTTGCAAATCAACACTTTTTCAATTAGAATTAAGTCATGGATAGCTTAGTTGCATGGATAGAAGAATGGTAGATAGAACATAGGATAAATAGAGTGCATTTACCCAATTAGCCAAGTTAAGTGTGGTTTAAATTAGTTTCCTTTCTACAACTTAGTTTAGTTTCTTTCTAGTCATCTCCTTTCAGCAAATTAATTTAGTTTCTTTCTGCCATTTCCTTTCAGCAATATAGTTTAGTTTTTTTTTGTCATTTATTTTCTGAAAATTAAATTATTTTCATTTTTTTCATTTATTTTCAGCAATTTACTTTAGTTTTGTTTCTATCATTTCCTTTCAGAAATTTACTTTTTACTTTTTATCATATTTTAAGAAATATAACCCTTTCGTAAACCAGAAGAGGATGACATGAACAAATTGCATCTTTTGTGTATATAGTACTGTCACCTCCAAGTTTGTACAAACCCCGGGTCGATAAAGTAAAGTAGGGTAGCTCCTGGGAGTTGTAGCACTCTTGGTGCAATACTAAGGCTCACTACTTTTTGGCGTCATTTCTGGGGAGGTGTCTAGTAGATTCTTTGATTTTGTTTTTAACATTCTTTTCTACTTTCCTTTATTTTCATGTCATTTCATAAATATTGAAAAAATAAAAAAATATTTGATTTTCATGCCTCGTAGGACTAGGAATACTCAAAGACAAACCTTACCTAAAACCTCCACATCACCTCCTGGCCACCCTTCACTCTTCTTCAGTGTAAGTCAGAGTGAACCCCTCTAGGAGAGCCTTCTCAATACTTTGAGGATCCTTTTAGGGAAGAAGAATAAGACCTTGTTTCAAGTCATGGACCTGCTTCACCGATCTTAAATATGGTTGGGACCCAGAGAACCTTTCTGATAAGAGAGGTAGATGGGGAAACTAAGACGAAGAACATTAGCCCCTCAGCTCTTCCACACTTTCATGGACTTACCTCTGAGGACCCTGACACATTCATGTTTTAATTTTTTGTTGTTTGTAGGAATTATGACTATACCTATGATGATAATAAGTTGAAACTATTCCCATCCACCCTTAAGGATGCAGCCTTGCATTGGTTCATGGGTCTAGCTGGGGATAGCATCACTACCTGAGAAAAGACGGAGGATACCTTCAACAACAAATATAGAGACTACTGTAGGTCCAAGGAAGCTAAGGATGAAATATTTAGGATGAATCTAGGACCTGATGAATCCCTAGAGGACTATGAAGAGAGGTTTCAATTAAACTATAAGAGATCCAACTTTACTCTTGATCCTACATCACTTAAACTTGTACTTCTTCGAGGGATCAGTGAAGAGATGTTAGAAACCTTGAATATGTTAACAGGAGGAGATATCTACCAACAACCCTATGAAACAATCAAAACTATCTTCTAGAACCATTCTAGGGAATTATGGAAGAAGGGCAGAGCTAGCCAAAGTACATCCAATACCCCTTCATCTTCGACCTTCATAAAACATGAGATTGGAAACATGCTAGAGGACTTCAAGAGTGACATGATGCACACCTTTTATTTTCAATTGGACATAATGTAGGTCAAAAGGAAGCAAGAGGAAGCAGAGAGAACCCTGGCTCATCAAAGAAAATTGCTTCAAGAAACCTGGGAGAAGGAAGAGATATACCCCCACCATCAATGTGGTAGGAAAATTGTCTGACCTAATGTTGGGAAGGGTGATATTTCCAAAGTACCTAGATCCTAGTAGTATAGTTGTTGATGTGCATGTAAATGGTGTCATAGTCCCCTACACTCTGATTGATCTAGGGGCTGCCATCAACATCATGGCCAAGAAAACTATGTTGAAACTTAATCTCCAAGGGACTTTGAGGAAAACCACAACAGTTCTGCAATTTACAGATCGATCCACAGTAACTTCGGAAGGAATTGTTGAGGATGTTATGGTCACCATTAACTCTTGGGAGTATCCTACATATTTCCCAGTACTCCAACCAAAAACCAAGTTCAATGGTTATCCCCTCATCTTAGGGAGACCTTGGTTAGCCACTACAAATTCTTATATTAGTTGTCAGGTTGGGAACATGACTATCAAAAATGGGATTTATCTAAACAGCTGGTGCTATATCTTCCAACCCAGCCTTCCATTGATCATGATATCCCTATATAGTTGTAGGATGACGAAGATGAGTTATATAACACTACCCCTATGTGTACCATAGATGTTATTCTTAGAGCAGGGCAGCTTGATGAAGATAAACTCATCGACCATGCCATTCAAAACTAGTCCTCCAGTAACATTCCTCTCAAAACCTTAGTCAAAGATTCTGAAAGAAAGCCTTGGATGGAAGTGAACTCAATAGATTCAACCTCTGAATCCACAAATGCTATTGAGTTTGGCCCATCCATAATCTCTGAAAATCAACCCTGGCCTCTCGAATGAAGAAGAGAAGCAACTATGCCAGCTTTTGAAAGAAAATATTGAGCCATTTTCTTGGGATTACAAGGAAATGAAAGGGGTGCATCCTTCAGTATGCAGACATCACATTTACATCGAAGAGGGATGCGAGCCTATGAGAAAACCCCAAAGAAGGATGAACACGGCTCTGAAGGACATAGTCAAAGAATATCTATGGAAACTATTGGATGCATGGTTCATATATTCTATATCCAATAGTGAGTGGGTATCTCCTCTTGTCTTAGGCCCAAAGAAAAATGGGAAGTGGTGAATTTGTGTTGATTATCAAGAAATTAACAAAGCCACCAAGAAAGGCCATTTCCCTTTTCCCTTTATAAACCAAGTCCTGGATGGCCTTGCGGGGAAGAAGTTCTTTTTCTTCTTAGATGGGTTTAGTGGGTATAATCAGATTCAAATCAGCCCTGAAGACTAGGATAAGACTACTTTCACCTACCCTTGGGGTACATTTTCTTATAGATTCTTACCCTTTGGGTTGTGCAATTCCCAGCTACCTTCCAAAGAGTTTCCATGAGAATATTTCCTAATTTAGTCCATGACTCTGTCAAAATCTACATGGATGATTTCACACCATATGGGGATGACTTCCAAGAAGCTCTCTTTAATTTGGGAAAATTACTAAGAAGTTCCATTGAGATGAATCTCTCCTTGAGCCCAAAAAAGTGTGAATTACTTAAGAAAGAAGGGGTTGTATTAGGGCACTCCATATCCCAAGAAGGAATACAGGTAGACCTGAACAAAATTGTATCATCAAAAGGGTACCTACTCCTCAAAAGAAAAAATATGTCAGGAGTTTCTTAGGCTTAGTTGGTTATAATAAAAGGTTCATCAAAGATTTCAGCAATATGGCTTCACCATTATTTGGGTTATTGGCCAAAGATTCTAAATTTATTTTGTTTGGTCCTTGTCAAGAGGCTTTCGAGCTTATTATGAGAAATTTGACTACTACCCCCATCCTCCAAGGTCCAAATTGGACTCTGCCTTTCCACATCCACACTGATGCATCCAACAAAGCTGTAGGGGCATCATTAGGACAATTAGAGGATAAAATCCCTTATGCCATTTATTTCATCAGAAAGAACTTTTCCAAGGCTGAGATGAATTATACTATTACTAAGAAGGAGATGTTAGCCATTGTCAATGACTTGAAAAAATTTAGGCATTATGTAACTGGATATTAGACCTTTGTTCACACTAGCCATGCAGCCATCAAGTATTTAATGAACAAATAGGATGTTAATGCTAGAATAATTATATGGTTCATACTTTTGAAGAAATTTGATTTGACTATTGTTTATAAACCTGGAAAGGAGAATGTTGTCGCATATTTTTTGTCCAAGTTAGCTCTCCCTGTAGGTGAAGAAGGAATGGTGGATGACCAACTGTCAGATGAGAATCTCTTTGCTATATCAACACTCTCACCATGGTTTTATGATATAGCAAACTAATTGGTTGCTAGAATACTCCCTCCTAATATTTCATTTAGGGAGAGGAGAAGAATCATGAGAAAAAACGCCCCTTTCCCATGGATTGGGGGAAACCTTTTTAAGCTAGGTCCTGATCAAATCCTAAGGAGATGTGTGAGGGAGGAAGAATTTTTTGATATCCTCTCTACATGTCATGATAGCCCATGTGGAGGCCACTTTGCTGCAAAGAGAACTTCTTACAAAGTTTTGCAGGCAGGATACTATTGGCCTACCCTTCATCAAGATTCTAGAAGATACACGAGCAGGTGTGAAAAATGCCAGAGGATGGGGAAACCCACACAAAGGGATGAAAAGCCTTTACACCCTCAGTTAGCTCTTGAGCCATTTGATAAGTGGGGCATGGACTTTGTTGGACCTATCGATCCACCATCTAGACAAAAGAAATATATCATAGTCTGCACTGATTACCTGAAAAAGTGGGCTGAAACAAAACAAATGAAGGTAGCAACCGAGGAGAAAGCAACATAATTTATAAGGGAGAATATTTTTTACAAGTTTGGGTAC
The DNA here is from genome assembly GCA_034641835.2 of Pinus albicaulis. Taxonomy (NCBI): domain Eukaryota; kingdom Viridiplantae; phylum Streptophyta; class Pinopsida; order Pinales; family Pinaceae; genus Pinus; species Pinus albicaulis. The sequence continues at coordinate 517,797,484 of CM076583.1, read as the reverse complement.
CCCAAATAAATATTCACTGATTAGGGAGCACAATTCACCTCTCACCTCATTGAGGATAATTTGAGGAAGCACAAGATTAAGCATATAACTTCTAATGCCTATCACCCTTAGGTGAATGGACAAGTAGAAGTAACTAACAGATCTTTAGAGAGCGTCCTCACCAAGTTTGTGAGTAGAAGCACAAAATATTGGGCAGATATATTGGTAGAAGCTACTTGGGCCTACAACACTACTTGGAAGACAACAACAGGATTCACTCCTTATGAACTAGTCTATGGTCAGAAGGCTCTACTTTCAATTGAGTTTGAATTCAATAATTTAAGAATGGAAGCTGAATTAAATCTAGATATATCAAATGCCCAAAAATAGAGGTCACTGCAACGAAATGGATTGGATGAGTTTAGAATTAAAGCACTTCTTCACACGGAGGTAGTTCAGCTGCAAAGGAAGGTTTGGCATGACAAGAACATCAAATAAAAGACATTCCAAGAAGGATATTTGGCATTTTTGTATGATTAAAGGTTTAAATACTTCAAAGGCAAGATGATGAAAAGATGGTTGGGACCTTACACAGTGGAAAAATGTTTTGATAATGGCAGGGTTCAAATTAGAACCATAGATGAGGAAGGAATCCCCTTGCTTGTCAAGTCACAGATTTAAAATTTACAAGAAGCCTTTGTCAAAGGAAGAGTTCATAAATTCAATAAGCAGAGAGGTGTATGTGATGGGAAAATCCATAGTTTCCCACACCTCCTAAAAGAAAAAAGAAAAAGAATAAATATCCATGGGAGAAAACCTCTCTGAGGCACCCAAGGCAAGCTTGTGGTCTAAGAAACTCGATGGAGGCATCTCACTTGCTCAAAAAAAAAGAAAAAAAAGAAAAAAATAATAAATATCGATGGGTGAAAGCCTCTCTGAGGCGCCCAAGGCAAGTCTGTGGGTTGAAAATGTCCATGGAGGCAACCCAATTGCTTTGAAAAGAAAAAAGAAATAAAAAAATACATCTGCATCTCTTTGTTTTCTATGTTTTTTGTTTTACAGGTTTTTAATGGTTTTTGGAAACACAGGGAAGCATTCATATTTTTTTCCCTTCTTCTATTTTACCATCCATCCCATCATTCACTCCATTCATTTTCATAACTTCCTCCATCACCTCCATACATCATATTCCTCCATTCCTGGGCACAATGTAGCAAGGAAATTCCTATAGACATATGATGTCTGAGACTGCTACAGACATCAGGGAATTCCTACATCACAAAAGCTTGTTCTTGATCAACAAGAAAAACAATAGAGGAGCTGACAAAGCAGACCCTAGGCAAGGCAAGGGTGTCACCCATGGCATCTAGAGTATCCCCATGCAGTATCTCCATGAGGAAGAAAGAGCAAGGAAAGATCAGCAGCTCACTCAGAAATTTTCTCATTCGGCGAGCTACTCACTCAGAGAACAGAAAATAGTGAATAACGCAGCATATAAGAGGTTTGAATAAAAAATCCAGCTCTTTCAACTGCCTTGAAAACAACTTGTAAGCTCAGGTATAGCCCCTCACCCCTCACTATGCATCCATAATAGCCAGAAATAATTAAATTTGCAGACTTAGAGTTTAAGGGGCAGAAAGGTGGCTAGTTAGCTTGGCCACCATCGTGAAGTATGACTATGGAGAAATGTAAAGTCACTCCACTTGGGCATGAAAAATACAAGAATTTAAATCAAGTGGAGTTGAGGAGAACCAGGGGAGGAAACACAAAGTCCATCATGAATTAACAGGGAGAAGGCAACAATGGTATCTAATGAAAACTGGAGCTAAGTTCAAGTTACATAAGCACTCCAGAAGTAGCTACATAGTATAAAAATAAAGAGGGCATATCTCATCCAAACCAGTAAATTAAAAATAAAAATAAAGGGGGGGAGACCGACGAAAGCCCGCGACATAGCTACATTAAGCCTCAGTCGCGTATTTTGGTACAACATGCAGTGGCAACATCAGAACAACGTCACCCTACCCATGGTCTGGTCCTCTTTCATAAATAAAAGCAGGGAAGCTTTTATAGCAACCCAAACAAGGTCGAATTCCACTTCTAGCCTTAGATAAGAAGAAGATGAACCATCAAAGGAAGAAGAACCAAGAGAAGAAACAGAAGAAGAAGAAGAGCCAGAAGAAGAACCAGAAGAGGAACAAGAAGAAGAAGAAGAGCCAGAAGAAGAACCAAAAGAGGAACAAGAAGAAGAAGAGGAAAATCCAAAGTTCCAAGGAAAAATAGAAGAGATGGTCATATAAGTCGTAGAGATAGAAGAAAGTGGACAAGAAGCAGACTCACAACACAACACCACATCCCCTCAATACAAAGAGGTAGTTTCCACCTTAGCTCCTCTGATAAAAAAGAGAAAAAGGTAGACCTCCATGTATTTTAGAGCTGAAAAGAGTCAGAGGATAAGTTAGAGAGAGCCAAAAACTGCTCCCACAAGCCTACTTATTATTAAAGAATCGCCAAGGGAGGAGGAAAGAATCAAAGAAAAAGTTCTAAAGGAGAAATTGCAGCAAAAAGGGTAGTAAGTAGCCACCATTGCAGACTTATGCATAGAATCCCTTCAACATCGATTCCCTTTTGACTCATATAGTGGGTACTTCAAAGATAAATGGCTCCTATTTCAAATCAAAACTCTAGCCTCCCATGGATCACTACCTTTCCAAGATTGTAGGAAATTCTTGAATTTCTACAAGCAAGCTAACATGGATGATCAGAAAAATATGGCAGAGTTTTATGTGCATAACCTTGTGCTAAAAAATATGGATACTTGGAACCCCAATCCTACGATGGGGGATATGCAGTTGATGGCTCTAATATCTTGGATGATGAATGAGGACACTAGAGAAAATAAATATGGGGAGTCATGGAAAGAAGAAGCAGAGAACCCTTATATATTAGACTAGAATTGTTCAGCCCAAGAGTAGTCATCCTTAACCGTTGAGATATTGAAAGGGACCATGCACTGGTTGAAAGCTACCTTTATACTCAAACCCAGGTGATAGGCCACTCTAATGTTGTTTCTAGGAAGATAGAAGATGAGTGCATTATGGCCAGCCAGAGGAGATGGAACAACCTCCTTCACAGCCTTAAGAATAGGGAGTACCATACTCCAGAAAGAATGAGGGGTGCATTACAGGAAAAATTCTAGGGGCTAATATTCACAGGTGGGCTAATTTTCCATGTTTTTTTGAAAAAAAGAGATTTTCCAATTTCCATTTTTTTGAAAATTGATTCGCCCAAATTTTATAGTATACAATTATTTTACAATAAAAATCGCCAAAATTTTATATATACTCATAAAAAATCATTATAAACCTAAATATTCTTACAAAAATATCATAAAAAAATTTACATTTTACATATTGGGGACTAGTAATATTCACCAAAGTTTCTAAATTTTAAGATAAATTTCCATCCCTAAAATTTTCCCTGGTGCATTGGAAAGGGCACCATTATACAAGAGGGCCATGTAGGCCAAAAAGAACCAATGGTTGGGACTAAATCTAAACCACCTTTGATGTTGGGGCTGAATGATGAAGAGGACACATATGCACAAGATAGAGAATGGGAGAATGCAGAAAAGAATAATGGTTTTTACCCCCTTGGGGAAACTCCCACACTTCTTCCTCAGGAAATCAGGGGGCTATCAAAGCCTTGAAGGAAATGCAGGAGGAGGATTATTTGCTCAAAGGATTAGCAACCATTTAGTAGGGGGGTGATGATGAGCTCCATCATTAGACATATTTGGAGTGGTTAATGGTCACCTTTTTGACTTCTTAGATCTATTTTTCTTGAATTTTTATTATTATTTGGTTTGATGATGCTAGTATAGGTGGTGATTAAGGCTAACATACTTCGAGTGCCTAATATGAGGTTGAGTGTAGAAAATAATTATTTATTAAGACTTGGAGGAGACATTAAGGATAAATTATTGGAGGATTGTCCACCCTCCTTAACTCTCAAAGGCAGCCAAAGGATCCCAAAGATTCTCTCCAGCAATTTGAATTCCAAAGGCAGGCAAAGGATCCCAAGGATTCTCTCCAGCAATTTGAATTCCAGAGGTAGCCAAGCACTCAATATTTGTTTACTTTGAGTCAAGTGGACTAAATAACTATTTTCTAGGGAATTTTTGGTAGATTCCCTGTGCAATAAATGGAGTAGAGCTAGAGCTAGGAAGAGTTAGTCAATACTAGTTAGTTAGCCGATTCTAGTTGAAACTTTGTTGCAAGCTATTGAGATATTGATTATTTTACTCAATGATCAAACTTTCAGAGATGTATGAGGTTATTATTTTATGAAATGAGTAGACTGATTTCATTTTACTGATCTAAGTTTCAGAGAGCTACGATCATGGGTTATGGCCCAATCCATGTGCCTTAGCCTCTTTGTTGTTACTCTCTTTTCCTTTATGCCATTAAGCTAGTTTTCTTTTTGTCATTCAATTAATTCTGCTTTTCATAGTTTCATTGTTGTTTAGTTTTTCTTTCAGTATGTTGTTGTAGTTTTCCATTTTCTTGTGAGTAATAGAATAGAGGAGAAAAAAAACCAAAAAAGTTGTGGATCAAGACCCCCTTCTCATTTCTGTCAATAGAGCTCGGGGAGGGCGAACCTTCCCATAGACCCAAAAACTAGTTTCTATTCACTTTTTCTAAGATTAGAAGTAGAGTTTCATTACCATTTTCCAATCTTCATTTTCAAATTGTTTTCACACATTTGTCTGTTTCTCGCACATCAATCAGCAGAGTTGTTTGTAGGAATTATTGCTAAATCCCAGAGTAGCTCTGTGGTGCTTCCGTGCTTCATTTTCCGTCTTTGTATTCGCTTCTAAACACCTATGTTACACCTTGTCCCTTCCTTTCCCTCATCGAAGCTACCACACCTTTTTTTAGTCACAAAACACTTAAAAACCCATCCAAGGTTTAACTCCGCCTTTCCTCCTCGAAATCCCCACTATCGTACTTCAAAATCGTGACGTTTTTCCTTTCCATTAAGACTTACCGCAATCCCTTTTCGCACATCGCACTCCACAGTGTTTATTTTTTTTCCTTTAACATTTATTTCTCACTTTCACCAATTGTGATATTGCGAAATCACAAATCGCAGACCGCAATTCTTACCAAATTGCAAATATTGCGATATTGTGAAATAGAAAATCGAAAATCGCACCATTTTCCCTTTTCCTTTTAAGACATTACTACTACAATCCACTGATTTTGATATTGCGATTGCGCTCTGCTGCCGGTTCCACCGCCATGTCACCCATCGCAAATCGTGCGTCGCAACATTTACCCTCTTATTTTAAGACTTACCGCTCAAATTCACTGATTACGATATTGTGATCGCGCTCCGCCACTGGTCCCACCACCACGTGACCCGTCGCACATTGCACTGCGCATCGTTTAGTTAGTTTTTCGTTACACTTACCGCTTGTTTATGTCGATTGTGATATCGCATATTGCAACTCTTTCGTCCATTGCACCTCCGCCATCACACTTTTCAATTAACTCCACTCCAAAGCCATTTATGCCATATAATAAGGTTTCATAAGGTTTAAATTCCCCCTCTTTCACTTCTAAGCCTCGTTTCATGTGTTAAGCCCTCCATTAGCCTCTTCAGCCCTTTTATTCCCTCCAAGATGCAAATCAAAACTTTTTCAATTAGAATTAATTCATGGATAACTTAGCTGCATGGATAGAAGCATGGTAGATATACCATAGGATAAATAGAGTGCATTTAGCCAATTGGCCAAGTTAAGTGTGGTTTAAATTATTTTTCTTTCTGAAACTTAGTTTAGTTTCTTTCTAGTCAGTTCCTTTCAGCAAATTAATTTAGTTTATTTTTTCCATTTCCTTTTAGCAATATAGTTTAGTTTATTTTCTTTCATTTATTTTCTAAAAATTAAATTAGTTTCATTCTTGTCATTTATTTTCAGCAATTTAGTTTATTTCCCTTTCTGTCATTTCCTTTCAGAAATTTACTTTTTAGTTTTTATCATAGTTTAAGAAATAGCACCCTTTCGTAAAGTAGAAGGGGATGACATGAGAAAAGTGCATATGCTATATATATAGCATTGTCACCTCCAAGTTTGTACAAACCCCGGGTTGATAAAGTAAAGTAGGTCAGCCCCTTAGAGTTGCAGCACTCTTGGTGCAATACCAGGGCTCACCAAGATGAAGCAAAAGCCATGAAAACTAAAAGCGCAGCGAAACCCTAGGAGAGGGATTCTATTCACTTTTTATGAGAAATGACTACATCAAAGAGTTGATGAAGTGATTTAATTACTACCTCAAGAATCTCTGAAGCTTTTAGTGTAATAAACAAACCTTTTGTTTCTTTCTTTGACCTGCAAACCTACAAATGTAATGAATTCTCCAGAAGTGCAACATGCGGATGCAGAAACACAATGAGCTAATGGGAAAAGGTTTGGTGATGAAAATAGATGATATGATGGCTGAGATGATGCACAATGGTGGAGAAGAGCTCTTGGAGGATTAAATAAAGTTCTTGAATGCTTGGATGCTATTTTAATAGCTTGAAACTCGATTTTGATGGAGTGACATCATGTACTTGTGAGAATGACCTGATGAGGTGATTGTATTGCAGCTTTATTACTTTGTTTGGAAATGTTAAATCTCCATGTGGGTTGTGTTATCACTCCGAAATTTCCCTAGGGTTTTTTATGTGGTGTTAAAATAAATAACAGAGGTAGCTATCAACCACTTTTCGATATTAGGATCTAGCCTTTCTAATGCTCAGAGAGGTCTCTCTCTTAATGATTTATCTTTGTTGTTTTAATTGATTTTAGGCTAGTTATGTAAGATTGATTTGGTTTGATTTTGATTTGTTGGTCGAATTACTGATTTAGATGGATAGATGCCTATCTATTTTCCATTGGGATATGGAGTCAATATATCAAGAAAACAGAACAGAATCAAGTTCTAAAAGCATTCTTATAGGGAAAGGTAGTTGAGAAAAATCAGATCTTAAAGGTTGGGTGGTGAAGTGTTTTTCAATCGGGATCAAGGAGCAATTAAGGATTCCTTAAACCGGATAATGAAGAAAGGTGAAAGAGGTCAATCGGGATAAGAGAGAAATTAAGGGTTCTCAAAGCTAGATATTAGAAGACAACATTAAAATGAATAACAGTTCAGAACAAAGTGTACTTAAACAAATTATGCAATAATATTCCTGTTATAACATTTAAATTTGGAGAACATGCAAGTTTATGGAATCCTTAAGGAAAATACATGAAAAATTGAAATATACTTCACTGAAGTGGCTCAACACATAAATCCTATAAAGAAATTCCTTTATTACTTGTCTTGTCTGTCAACTTGGAAAAGTTACAATAAACCCTCTAGTAGTAGATCAATTCAACTATAGAAATGTTCAGGAATCCACTGTCAATACTTCGAATTTCTGAAGTATTTATACGAAACTTAATACAAAATATCCTATCAACTAATTAGGATTTAATCAAGGGAAATAAAATATCTTCATGCAAGAAGATAGAGACACCTATTTAACGAAATGCAAGTTGTCCCTATTTAATTGATTTGTTGTTTGCTTCTTTGATATTTTGTTGTCTTATCTATCATGCTGGTTGTATCTTTTACGCTTGTTGGATTTCAGGTTTCTTGTCATTTGAATTTTCTTTTAACTCTGTCTTTATTTGTCTTCATCTTTAACCTATATTTGCTTTATCTGCTTGCTCTGTTTACTCTTTAAATCTATGAATTTTCTTTCACCTTACTACTTTGTTACTTGTTTTTACTTTTACCTGTCACAGTAAATCACACCATTTTTCCTAGGCTTCTTTTTCGCAATTTTTAACAGCAATGGTGAAAAAAATGTTTTAGGGTGGGCTTTATTATTTTTAACTGAAGGAAGTTAATCAAATGGCATGGAGGTTTAATTTTCAAACAGTAATTGATTTTTTTGCAATGGGCGGGGGTTTGGCATTTATCGCATTGTGAAAAGTAGTATAGTGGTTTCAGGACTGCGGGTGTGATTAAATATGAGGCTGACACGTGGTAAATAGGAGGGGGTGCAAAACCACCCATTTCACACCCCCCCCCCTCGGTTTTAAACATTGGATTGTCGAGGGAGCGAAAGCTTCTATTGGTCGTTGGATCTTAATCAGATGGATCGAGTGGATAAGGAGTTGGGGTGTTCTGATAGGTGGGACTCGGGAATATGTAAAGTGGAAGGGTTTGTATGGAGGGGTTAATATTTTAGCGGGAAGTAATATGTGTGGGGCTATAGTAAAGTGGGACCGGGATATATATAAACTATAGGTTAAATTAGTATAAAGGGGGCTAATATGATATGAGATCGGGGATATTAATATAGTGGGAGCGTAAATGAAATATATAACGCGAGGGCATTGTATTTAGCGAGGAATTCAAATCCAAAAGGGAATTCGGGCCCGACATTACTTTAACCATTTAAAACTATGCAAAATGGGTTTTGTATGTTTTTTATGGAAAAAGGGAGTTAGTAAAGGGGAAATTAATTGTCAAAGGAAAAATAGATTTTTAACTAGGGAAAGGGGTTTTAGTAAGGAAAATGGGTTTTTAGGAAGGGGAAAAGGGTTTTAGGAAGGGGAAAAGGGTTAGAATAAGGGGAAATGGGTATGACTTCCAAGATTGAAAATAGGATTTTAGAAATGGGAATGGGATTTAGGAGAATATTAGTGATATGAGATGAATTAATTGATGCTTTCCATTACTTGTGAAAGTAATCTACCTACCCTTTATTTAACCTAACATTTGTTAATTCATTTATTGGGTGCATTTGAGCTTGTTGACTAGAATTTCTTGATTTTTCAGATATGATAGGAGTCTGAATGGTAGAACTAGCAAAACTTGCAAAACTCTTATTGGCTAACTTCTCTATGTCAGGTCTACTATCATGAACAAATGATGAGTAACCATTTTCAACTCTCCTCTTGGAAATTACATTATGAGGATAATAAGCCCATTTATCTCCTAATAGCAAGTGCATACCATCTAATATATTGTTAACCTCATCAGCTTCCTACCTCCTGTTCACTATAAATGGACCCACAGTCATCGGTAATTTAAACAAGTGACCCCTTTTCATTGGGACAAAATGTATTTGGTCTACATTCAAACACTTCCTAATGAATTCTAAGGCGAATAATATCATAGGAAAAAAAGTGGGAAGTCTATATGGTTCTATCCCAACTCCATAAATTATAATCTCTGAGTAATCTTCATACACATACCAGTCTCCAAATTTACAATTAATACCCAACTAAAGAAATTCTTGAGCCTTTGTCAAGAAACATGGGGCAAAAACCCCATTCAAAATATTATAGGCATTAGACATGAAATGAAATGCAAAATAAAACACCCTCTCCTCATTTTTTTCCTCTCTTACTACATCAGTCCAGAACACTACTGATTGCCTCTTTTTATTTATATCCATGATGTTCAACCCCAAATGCAATAATTCTTCCAAATTTTGATATGAAAAGAGATAAGTGATAAGAGAAGGGAACCTGAACAAACCAATGAGTGATAAACTCATGAGTTGAGTATTGATGACCTCCTGCCAGTAAGAAGGGATGTCTAGCACTACTCCCAGCTTCATCATCAATGCAAATAGTCCCAGTACTAATTTATCAATTAGGCTTTCATCCTCCTTTCCTAGTATCTTTAATTTACATCTTAGAACTGGCCGAAATTCTGCATCAAAAACTTCTAGGGAGAACTCTTTACTATCTGGTGCAAACCGCTTCGTGCCTGGCCTTAGGAAGAAGGCGATCTGGGTGAATTATTATCCTGCAAGATTATCATAATACGCTGCCAATGACTCATCAGTGAATTGAACATAAGATTCAGACTCTGGGTAACATAAGGCTTGACGGAATAACTAGGCCGAGACTTGTAGAATATTCTCTCCTAGGAAATTCATTACAAAGCATTTACCAAGATACATGATAGATACCAGCCAGTGCAAAAACTTAGGAAAAATATGAGTCCTAGGGATACATGCAGACAGTACACCTGGCTTGGCCATGGTGGAGAAAATAGGACAGGCTTTTTCATTTAAACAGACCTGATGATAGAATGGGAGGTGTTCTAGAGAGCAAATGGTATCTCGGATATCCCTTTCGGTGTCCATGAGAGGAATATGACTGGATGAGCCAGAAGAGATTAACATTTAGCCATGATACAACTCAAGGTGGCGAATAACGATGGAAAACACTAATAAAATCAGGGTTGACAAATACAAAGGAATAACATTTAACCTTTGAGAAGAAAAACAGGCTTAAATAGATGGCGCAGGGTCTTAAAATTAAATGTTTATTTTCTCACAAGAGACCGTTAAACGGTACTGTGACATGGCTGAAAGTTATCATCAACTAGTAGCTTACATCATTGTGGAAGGCCCTTGGGGTACGGAACGCTCATCGAGGCCTTGCCCCTGTAGTGAATCTAGACCGTCGATCAAGATCGGCTAGTTAGTCAGTAGGGTCAACTAAGGAGGCACCTTCCCCATTAACCCGTGCATTGAATATGCCTTCAGGTTACCACATTTAACCTATGATAAGAAAATCCCTGGATCTCTCTTGGTTACTTGCTCGAAAATTAACCGAAGAATTAGGTCCCACCTTTGTGGATCCTTCAAAGTATTGAACTTTACATTTTACAAAAACATCGCAAATTTAGTTAGAGTATGAGGAAGCTCTACTTTAACACATATTTGATATTTTTTCCATTTTTTTGTATTTTTGAAAAATTAAAATAAAGGATATTGAAAATGATCCACCACTGACTCCATAGCCCAATGGAAAATATACAGGCACCTATCCATCTAAATCAGTAATTCCACCAACAAATCAAAATCAAACCAAATCAATCTTACATAACTACCCTAAAATCAATTAAAACAACAAAGATAAATCATTAAGAGAGAGCCCTCTCTGAGCATTAGGAAGGCTAGATCCTAATCTCCAAAAGCAGTTTATAGTTACCTATGTTATTTCTTTTAACACCACATAAACAACCCTAGGGAAATTTCGGAGTGATAACATACTAGCGACCATACCGGACAGAATCAGTCCTCATTTTAAATAAATATAAAGGAAACACTTTTCCTCATCTTTTCACCTTAAGTTTTATTTAGGGTTGTTAAAAATTATCATTGAAATTTAAAATTATGGCTTCTAAAAGAACATACTATACCAGGGCTCATCCTGATCCTCGGCCTACTATAATTGTTGATGATCCTGATAGAATTTTAAGAAAACCTAAAAAAGTAGAAATTCTAGGAAGTAGTAGTCAATTAATCAAAGAAAATTCACTTCCAAAAGAATTATCAAGCATACAGGATATTCAATTTGATTTATCATTTGAACATTCTTTATTTAGAACCAAATCTGAAAATTCAATCTATGATAGTATAATAGATCCTAATTTTATTCAATTTATTGAAGAAAAGAAGGAAACTATACAACTAGACTTAGATCAATAGGTTCTAGAGACTTTTGATAAACTTTATAGTTTGACTGCAACTTTGATTAAGGATATAGATGAAGAATGTTTTCGACAGTCTATTGAATTAGCTTCTCTAACGACTACTACCCCTAAGCGTTCTACCATTCCTTTAGAGACTGTAAATACAGCCTTATTTAGTACCACCTCATCTATAATATCCACCAAATTTCATTCCATAGAACCATTCATCCCCAAGCTTCCTCTTCAACCTAAAGTTATATTTCCATCTTCAAGTGTTTCAAGTTCATCTTCTAGCACTTCAAGCTCATCTACAAGCAATTCAAGTTCATCTCCAAGCACCATTAATTTACCTCCCAGTCAGGCTAGAATCTTAGCCATGGCAGCTAGATATGCCCCTTTGGTCCTACAAGCCCCTTTACATGCCATGCCACAGGATTACTAGAGTAAAATATTTCATTTTTATGGTACTGATCAATATACTGCTCAACAACGTGTTAATAAAATGACTGATTATTTTGAATTACATGAAATTGATGAAGCTGATGTACAAATGAAATTTTTTACACAAACATTAGCAAGAGATGTTAAGAAATGGTTTCAAGCTTTACCTACCAATCATATAGTTGATTTAGCTGCTTTCCACCAATTGTTTATTAATAGATGGGAAACAAAAAAAAAACCCTTTACAAATATTATCTGAATATGAAAAAATTAGAAGAGCTCCTAATGAATCTGTTCAGGATTATTGTACTCGGTTTAACAGTATTTACAATGCAACTCCTGCAAATATCAAACCTCCACCAGACTTGTCTCTAATCAAATTTCCCGATGGTTTTGACACTGATATGTCTTATCAATTGAGAGAAAGAAACCCTAAAACATTAGAACAGATGCAAATTAATGCAGTTAGTGTAGAAGCTAACTTGTTAGCTAAAACAGCTAGGATGAGAAATGAAAGAAGAGTAACCATCAAGGAAGAACCATCCACTTCAGACATTAAGATAGATAGTTTAGCTACAAGTATGGAAAGAATAATGGATAGATTAGAAAATATGGAAAGAAAACCTCAGTGGGAAAATCAACAACAAGGTCCACAAATTAGAAACCCAAACTTTAGGAAAAATCCTAATACCAGTAAATAAAGAGAAATAGCACATGATCAATTGATTAGACCACCTTTCCAAGAAAACTATGCAGATATTTCACAACAAAATGACGAATATCAAGACACCCAGATAAAATTGATGGGAATAAATGATGAAAATACTATTTTTCTTACCCAAGAAGAACATGAATTATACATGTTACAACAATTACAGTTAGAATTTGGAGAGTCCTTTGACTATAAACAAGGCTATGAATTTGCTATCTATGAAGTTCACAAAAAATATAGCCGTAGAAGAAAGAAGAACACAGAATCCCCTACTAAGAAAATAGTCCAAACTCAAACAAAGAAAACAATAGAAGCTCCTGTGTCCAAAGTGCTACAAATTCTCCCTAGAGAAACTCAGAAAACTTCCAGTCCAAATATTGCATCTAGTCCAAAGATTGTAGACATCACATCTGTTGATACTCAAAAATCAACTACTGCTAAAACTTCAACTGCACTCAAACTGTTCCAGATAATAAAATTGAAAACAAAACGGTGGAAACACGAACTGAAATACCAACTATTGATAAAAAAAGACAAAAATACACAAACTACAATTGGTAAAGAGGAAATCATTCAGTTAGGTAAAACTCAAATATCATTCAATATTCAAATGGAGAGAGACAAATTGAAAATACAAGTTCCTTTAATAGAGTTGGTGAAAAATGATTTATACAAAGCCCAAATCACTGAAACACTAAACATAAGTGAAGGAGAAGATGTTGTTAACCTCAATGATGATCAGCTAGAGTTATTATTTGGTCCTGAGGTAAATGGAAAACATCAAGAAGGAGGTGTCCCTCCATTCTACATTAGCTTGAGCATTCATGATAAAATCTTACACAATTCTATGTTAGATTCAGGAGCATCTCATAACTTAATGCCAAAAGTTGTCATGGAAAAACTAAATTTAGACATCCCTAGACCAAACAAAGACATGTTTTCCTTTGATTCTAGTCAAGTTGCATTTTTTATTTCATGAATTGTGGCATTTTCGACAAGTTGCACACAATATTATTTGCATAAAGTAAACTAAGAGTAGTGGCATTTGAATGTGCAACTCTTTTAGGATCTATTTTTGTTTCTTTTTGTGGGGTTCATACTTTATATTCTTTTTTTATCGTCTTTTCTTTTGGTCCTTTGATTTTTATTTTAGGACTTACCCTCTTTTCTTTTTTTAATATGGGAAAACATTTGCAGAAATAAAAGTATGTACAATATTACAAGACTCAACATAGTCAATTCAAAATTATGATCCCTATTATTATAGGACCCTAACAGTGGCTCCACTTGGGAATGGAATCTCCTGGTGAGATGTCAAGAACTTGTTGATCAATGGCCTTGGAACTTTGACTTTGCTTTCCTTGGAACTTCTTTCTGTGATCTACTTTACTCAAACATATGATGTGATACCTTTTAAAGCTTAGGGCCTCCTCTTCGGGCTTCAACTTTAGAAGATAATCATCCAATCCAATATAAACTTTGCAATGGTATTTACAATGAACAAAGTAAAATAATTGAACTAATCGTTAATCTAGAGAAAATTAGTGCTTCAGCATTCTACCATTGACTGGTCCACCTAGTAGATCTGTTCCATCTAACTCCTTAAAAAAAATGCATTATTACCTTTGTAACCATAAATGATGTATGGGCCCTTCCAAAGAAAATCAAATTTTCCATGTTTTCCTTTGTCTTCGTTTCTGGAATCTCATTTGAGTACTTTATCGCCTATGAAAAAATCACCTTCTTTAGATTTCTTATCAAAAATATTCTTGATTTTGTCTTGGATTACTTGAGATTTGATATAAACTTCTTCCCTGGTTTGCTGCAAATGAATTGTCTGATTTATCCTCCTTTGGATGTCATTTGGTTCTACTTGCAGCTCTTGAGTCATTTTCATCAATGGCACTCCTAAAGTGGATGTAAAAACAACATCCATCGCATATACTAATTGATAGGGAGAGGTACTGTTAACACTGGAAAATTGTACAAGCAGAAGATGACATTAATTAATGTTAGGTAGAAGGATTTATAGGGCTAAAAGACATTAGAGAATCTGGAAAGTATTTAAAAATCTCTAAGGTCTAAGGAAAAATCAAATTTGAGAAATTCATAAATTATTTTGCACGCATAATCCTTCATGAAGAGCGCCTTTGTGTGCCTTTTTGACCCGAAATGTGCTCAATCCTGGGAGTGGCGAAAGTCACTTTCCGGGACCACAAAAAAGCACACTCCAAGACAGTGATTCCTCACTTGAAGCCACCTAAGGACAACCACCAAAGCCTCCTTAGACATCAAGTGATCATGCAATGAAATATTTATGGCACACAAAGGAATCATCCCCCTCTCTTGGGTCACCATCCACAATGTACCAAGAGAGGGAAGGAGGATTTGAATTCTATGATATAATTCCACCATGAGATGAATAATTTGAGAACACATTGTTATGTTGGCCATAATTTCCCAAGAAATACCAACAATGTGTGATCTGGAGCTGAAGATAGAGGGGAATCAACTTTTGTCCATCCAAAAAGTTCAGTCCACCATAGTAGAGAGAGGGATACTTTGCACCGAGGCAAGCTTGGAAGTAAAAAAATCCTTGCATCGGGACTTATAACCCATGTTCAAGGGGCCCTTTGGCAAGAGGGTTAAATTTTCATCCTCATTTCCTAACAGCACTCAATAAGAGGGGCTGAAGAGCCATCGTTCAGATTATTGTAGTTGTTTGACTCTATTCAGAGCTTTTGTTTATTTTTTTTAGTTTTAGTTTAGTTTTAGTTTATATATGCATGCTATTTCTCTATCTAGTATGTTTATGATTCTAGCTTGTTCCACTAACTTGCTTGACTCCACTTCTTTTTCTGCATGTGACCAATAACTTAAGTGGGTAAACCACACCCCTTAAGTTGGTGTGATTTTGTACATGCATGCACCAAACACACTAACACAGGATTGGCGACTCCACTAACTTTTATTACCAAGTTTATGTGGTTGTGCATTTTTTGCAGAGACCCTTGTCTGTGTTGTGGAGTGGAGCTGAATTTCCCCCTTTTTCTCTTGTAGTCCCTAGTTCATCCCAAGTGACAGAATGAAGCACAAAAACTCCAAAAATTACTTTTGTAGTAATTTGCACCCTTTTCCCTCCCACAAACGCACCCATGGTGCACGTTCAGAGTTGACCCACGCACAGACATCGTGCCTGTTTCAGCCTTTTGCACGCAAAAGACCGAAAGAGAAATTTCTCACACATTTCTATCTTTTCCTGCTTGTAAAGTGCTTGGAAGCCCATAATACATCTTCCAACACTGGTTGAGGCACCCCGCACCTTGCTAAAGCTCACTCTTAGCTGCTTTTTGTAGGCTTAGTGTCATTTTTATTTTCAAGTTGATTTTTGCAAAGTTCACACATAGTTTAAGTAGGGGGAAATATAACTTTCATTTCGAAAGAATTTTATGTTTTGCAAATTTAGGTACCAACACACCTAGATAACTAGCCAAAGTAAGTGGCCCAAGTCCACGCATGCTTAGCTAGTTTCTTTTTTCTAGTGTAAAAGTTATTAGTTTAGTTCAATTTTTCCACTAGGATTTTGGGACTAGGATTGAATTGTCGATAGAAGAGAAAGTAATCTCTGTTGCCTTTGCACCCTCCGGTGATCCTAGGCAAGCATATGAAAACTATCTATTCACAACTCGTCGTCTCCCTATATTTGATCACGTAGATTAACTAGGAAAAATAGAAAGCGGCCCATATCCACACATGTTTTTCTTTTGAGCAAGGAACAATATAGCATAGTTTAATAGGGAATTTTGAAAAGGATCATCGCATATCCACACGTTAAAACTATGTGCTTTTCCACTTTTTTCTCACACACATCCATCCACTAAGAAAAGAAAAGACACCTAAAACTAACTTAACCAAACTCACTAAATTCTCCCCACAGGGGCCACAAAAGAATTTATAGTTTAAGTTAGGATCAAGGGGGTAGGCATCCAATAAGCCGCCTTGATCATTCTTCATATTGAAACATAGAAGTTGACTATTTAGGGAGCTTTAAATCCACCTATCAGCCCACAAAAAAGAAAACCTGAGCATGACAAAGACTCGTTTCAGAGGGGGTTATGCTTAGGTGCAGTGCAGGCAGGTGTCAGTCAGGGCTACCCGACTTGGGTGATACTCGGTACTGTTAGCTAACTTACCAAGAATCCCAAGACTTGAACGCTCACGTGGGACGGTGGTAGTTAGTGGCAAAATATAGGGCATCATTTCCCTATAGGTGACAGTGCAAGCAAGTGCAAGACCCTCTACCCTTACCTTGGTGGATTTTCTTCGGCTGACTGGGGGCGTCGCCAACTCTTATGGGGCATTGTGCCAACACTCGCAAGATATCTTCTCAAGGCCCAATTACATTTGAGTGTGTGAGGATCAATAGGTCTTCTAAGATTTTGAGTATCATATCCAAACAAACAAAAACCACTTTTTTATTGATTGATCACATAGAACTAATTTAAAGGGAAAATTTATTTTATTTTTGCTCAGTTTTATGTATGTGACCATAATTTTTTTTTGATAATAGACTTTATCCTCTCAATTTTTCCAAAACCAAATCTAGTCGACACCAGAACAGACCCAATGGGACCTCTTCAATCTAGGTGTCTTTTGGACCTCCCCCCATTAGCGGTAGGGGTTCGATGTCTTTCGTCGTTTAAGCATCAAAGATGGAATGCTGCCACCATTATTGGTTCATCCTTTATTGGGGCATCTTTAGTTGAGAACCCTAATCGGTCTCCCAACACCACAATGCACACCACTCCTCCCACGACCCCTAGGGGGCAAAGGAGTGCAACCCATTCGAGAAGTCAGTCGAATACATAGTAGGGTACGTCATAGACCAACCCTCTTCCTAACTAGAACTTGTGTTTTCACAAGTTGCAATGGCGTCAACCTCTTGGACACCTTTCTTAGCTTTGTTGAATCTACTCGAATTAACCAAGATGATGAATGACCCCATCGCACACAACCCTATGTGGCCTCCCATGCCCATGAAGCTCCCTTCGGATATTCCAAATTTTAAAGGAAAACAAGTGAAAGACCCAGGTAATCATATCATGACCTTCCACCTGTGGTGCTCATCGAACAGTATCATTGGTGACACTATTCGATTGAGACTATTTCAACGCACTCTAACAGTAGTAGCTGCGAAATGGTACATGGAGCAACCCTATGCTTCACATGGAACCTTTAGCACCCTCACCACTGCGTTCCTAACATATTTTCAATTACCCATTCACCATGATTTTGGAATGGAATTACTGACACATTTTAGACAAACCCCCGCCATCCATATCTCGGACCATCTCCACGAATGGAGGTGGTGTCGTAGTTTATGTAAAGCAAAACTCGATGACCGGGTTCTTTTATATTTGCTCCTAAAAAATCTCACGACAGAGATTTCAAAGGATGTGGTGCAACAAAGGCCCACATCCGAGGAGGACGCCATTAGCAAAGTCCAGCAGCTTGAGCTGATTTATACACAGTCAGGATACATTTACAATATCCTGCCAAACCCCCCACGCCTACAAACTTATCAAGAATTTCCAGGCGCGTCTAACTCTGCAGACAGACTAATTGGGTCATTGAACCAAGGTTACCTAGGTAGCAACATTCAAAACCACGGTTACATGTACTGTTCTACCCAGAATTTACCTCAACCTGATTTTCAAAGTCATCATATGCCTCAGCAAAATTTGACCAATAGAATGACAACGTATCACCAGAGAGGACCCTATCCTCCGGCCCATGGGACCGAGTACGCAGAAAGAAACATTGATGGAATATCTCCCCTCCAACAGCCAAGTGAAAACTAGGGACCACGTTATCCTCAGTCCCCAGCACAAGACCCGCCTATGCAAACCAATGCACAGGTGAAATTTGTGCAGCCTTCCCAAAACCAACCTCACCTCTATAACCAGGAGAACTACCCTCTTAATGTGGTGAAGAAGAAAGCAAAAAACAAGCCAAAAGGGAATCCTAGAGAGGGGGGAAACAACCAGAAACTCACGTCACGATCCCAGGTTGGAGGAAACTCCTACTGGAATCAAAGCCATGAGCCAAGCAATGCCCAACGGCAGAGAAAAAGGCCACCTCTTCAAACAAACCATTCTTGTTCGATATGTGGTGAATATGGCCATTATACTCACCACTTTCCTGATCTCCCTGAGTTGAAGAAGCTACAGAGTAACCGAGGACAAGGAGGATCTTCCCAGCAACCAGTTGTGATGCAGGAACCTTTCCCCCATCAAGGGACGGTAAGAACTCAGCAAAAAAATCCAGATGAATCCGAGAAAAGTAGCCATGAAATCTACATGACTGGCGAAGAGATATTTTTCCAAACATAGAATCACAAGTACGACACCCCACCAGACACCAATACGTCAGGGAAAAGTACCAGTGCACCGACTGCACCTTTGACCATTTCAAAGATGCCTATCGAACCATTGCCAAAGATGGTGAAGGGACTCAATAGGTGAGTAGAAAACTACTCCAAAGCGATCCATAATTATAGTATTGTGGATGATTTAGCACAATCTCCCACTCCTATGTCAGATTTGGAAGTATTGCAGTCATGCCCAAAACAATGGAAAGCCTTACTTTCTATGTTATGCGTTATCGACCCTACCGATACACGCCTAATGGCTTTTGACTTAGAAAAAGCCACCCCCAGGCTCCCTTCCATGGTCACATTCCAGATACCAGTGTGAGTCCAGAATATCATAATTCACCGATGTGTCATTGACGAGGGTGCATCCACATATATCATGTAAAAAACAATTTGGCAGAAGTTAGGGTCTCCCGAACTAAAACCCTCAGTCATCACGCTTAGAGCATACAACGGTCGTCCTTCCACCCCCGTCAGCCTCTACCAAAATGTCTTGGTCTGCTTAGCCGAAAATATGGTACACATAGACATTGAAGTCTTGGACACTCACTTGGATTATAATATACTCCTTGGGTGGAGTTATATGTACGCCATGTCAAGCATAGCCTCCTCCATCTTCTGCATTATGATGTTCCCCCATGAGGACTGCATCATTACTATAGACCAATTGATGCATAGCAAGAAGCAACCCCTAATAAACACTGATGTGATTCTACCCTACGTAGATAAATCCTCGGATGTGCTTTCATGGTACCAAGAATATGGCTCTGGCCAGTTCAAACCGTCGTCCCTTCTAGGATCATTCCTAGGAGATCCTCCCATTATCCCTGAGTCATCACCTGATGCCACAATGGCTTCGATGTGCATGATTTCCACATAAAGTTCCGAAGCTAGTCAAGACATGGACATGAGTAGTAACGGCACCGAGTCAATGGCCACGACAGCCTCTCTAGCCTACGCCACTTCCCAAACCCCTTTCCTCTACCCCCCAGTTGGTTTCGTCTCCCAACAGGTTTTGGAAAAACTGGTGTTACCAAACATATAATTGGAAATACCAGTTTGGTACCTCATTCCCCCTATGGGAACAGGAGCTACTCACATCACTACCATAGGTTTGAAGCCCCTCAGTCCCAAGGAGGCACCACCCATCCAAGAAACGGTCGAAATCACCCCTGCAAAGTAAATTTTTATTGCAAAACTAGTGATTACGGCCATAAAAACTGACAAGAGAGGGAAGAAGATGATGAATCCCGACATACAATGGGAATCACCAGTTTTCTCCATATACGATGTAATAGGTCACCCTACCCATATCTGCTTAGAGCTGGATGAATTAAAACCACTCCTTGGCTCTGAGACAGACAACGTGATGCCACGTTCTCGTAAAAATGAACTTACCACCAACGGTAAAGGCAAAGAATTATGTACCAATCATGCATGTGCTATCTGCAGCAACTATGGGCACTATACCCATCATTTTCTAGAGATCCCACAATATAGGGATGCCTTACATGTCATCGAGCGATCCTATCAAGAGGATCCCTCCACCCAAGCATACAGAAATGAACCTCCTACCATCTTGTACCTGCAGGAGGAACGACAGTCACCAAAAATATAGCCATTTGTCCCTCCTCCCCCCAAGCCACCATACACCAACTAGGGATAGGGGAACCTAGTTTCCTCATCCTCTTGAGTTATCACGCGTGTCGATTACTGTATATGGTTTGATCAAGTCTTTGCCCCAAGGTTACCTAGGTAGTAGTAATCTATATTCGGGGAGTTACCAGGCGCGTCGTCTACTGCAGACGGTTTGATACGAGTCTTTGACCCAAGATCACCTAGGTAGTAGTAGCACCCATGATACTTAGAGAGTTACTAGGTAGGTAGATTCTGGAGACAACTTGATCAGGTCTTTGACCCAAGATCACCTAGGCAGTAGTAACACCCATGATACTCAGAGAGTTACCAGATAGGTATATTCTACAGATGGCTTGATCGGGTCTTTGACCCAAGATCACCTAGGCAGCAGTAACACCCATGATACTCAGGGAGTTACCAAGTAGGTAGATTCTCCATATGGCTTGATCAAGTATTTGACCCTAGATCTCCTAGGTAGCTGTAACAACCAGGTAGGTAGATTATGCAGACGACTTGATCAGGTCTTCAACCCTAGATCACCTAGGTTGCAGTAGTACCATGCACATCGATCCTGCAGACGGTTTGATTGGGTCTTTGGCCCAAGGAAACCAAGGCAGCAGTAATCAATACCCTGGATACTCATATGATTCTACTTAGAACGTATCACAACCTAGCTATCATAAAAGTCACCCCAGCACTCATATACCAACCAAGGACAAGGGAACTGATATCCCCCATTCCTCGCACAGAATGGACCACTGGCACAACGTGATGCGTCGGTCAATATTGTGCAACCCTTCCTAGGCTCATTAGCAACCATACAACTAGGACAATGATGAAAATCCTCCAAATTCTGCAAAAAGAAGCTGAGGAACAAACAAAACGGAGACCCTAGACAGGGGGCAATAACCGGCAACACCCCCCCTGATCTCAGTCTCGGGGTAACCCCAACTGAAATCAAAACTAGGAGCCAAGTAACAACTCCCAAGGGAAAACTGAATCTTAGATTATTTGATCACTAGACTGAAAGAAGCACTGTGATCAGCACTCCATAACGCCCAGAGGCGATGCCACACATTCGCACTCTCGAAAAAATAATTTTTCAGCGCTGGTAGGTATGCCCTCTCTCATCTTCTTTTTAAAGCTCATGAATTTCAATAATATTTTATAAAGAATATTCTTTCACTTGAGGTACTTGTTTTTGCAGGAAAAGCCCGCAAACCATTCACAGCTCCATCCACTTAAATTTCTAGAGCGAGTATCATTCTACCCCCAACATGATAGAGTCCCAGAAAACTCTACATATCCTGACATCATTTCTCCATCAGAAATGAACCATAGGTTCCACATATCCGACTGTGTTTATCATCACCTCACCCTGCACATGATAAACATTCTCGTTGGTCGGTAGAGCCTCCCCTCCATGGCGCTCGTCACCCACAGTAAACCATATATCACAGCAAAAGTGACACCATGGCCATACCACTTTAGTCTGGGAAGCACCTCCTACCCATCCATCCACCATGCATAAAGGTCAAGTTTAGCCATATAAACTGAAACCCCCTTCCCATATGACCATGTTGTATAAGTAGATCAAAAGCGCACTACTGCGCCTTGCATTTGGCCCACCATACATCCACCATCATAATCCCATATGCGATACTTTTTCATCTGCTTCATCAACCCCACACATGAGACCAACCAATGGGGCCCCCACCCTCAACAAAACACCTTCCTCACAACATCAATGAGTGAACACTTTCAAGTTTTAGGGCACCCATCTCTCTGTTTTGTACAAACCAAACCCCATTATTTTATTCTTTTGGTAAGTATAAAAAGACCTCAAATGGTGCACTATGTCCCCCACCATCTCATTCATCTTTTCTCCAATGGCAGCAGTCCCTGAACACCCTTGATCAGAGTATCACACCCCTACACACAAGCCACCATGACATTCATAGCTAGTTTTTACCCACACTTTTAGTCCTACTGA
The DNA here is from genome assembly GCA_034641835.2 of Pinus albicaulis. Lineage (NCBI taxonomy): Eukaryota > Viridiplantae > Streptophyta > Pinopsida > Pinales > Pinaceae > Pinus > Pinus albicaulis. Next base: position 517,774,748 of record CM076583.1, on the reverse strand, counting down.
CTCTAGGGATTTCCCCATCAGAAATAACTATGACTGCCGCCAAGCTGCTTAGTATACTCTGACCTTGGGCCACTGAATCCCCATCATCATTTTTCAGTCACCCCTCGCCAACATGCATATGTTAAACTCATCACATCCAGGTCCCAAACCCCTCATATCAGCGACCCCCCCCCCCCCCCCCCCATTCGGTTAAGGCTTCCTTTTTGTCGACTTCAACACCTATTTTCTAAAAAGGAAGCGGTACCTTGGATTACCCCTCTCCATAAAAGGGACATCCCCAGGTGACACTATGGGAGACATTATTTCCCACAGATGTCGTCGATCCTCCTGACATTCGACTACAACAAAAGCTTTCATGTCAATATGGTATCGTACCTTACAACCATTTAACTTTGATCAAATTCATCGAAGACATGTGCCTTCATAAGCATCTCTTTCAGCAATGCTTACACGGGAAGGTCCCAATCATCACCTATGCGTACAATGTGTAACTATATTCCATACCAAGTTTACGCATATGGGTACCACATTCCACCTATTGTCAAAGAAAAAAATGCCCTGGAGGGCATCAGCAGTCGTCGTCAGCAACCACTATATCACTACCATATTAGTGACACAAACAAAACATGTACCTATCAAATAGATTTGTTTAACTAGCCACAACATCACGAGCATGGGACATGCCCGCCTCGTAGAAAATTTGTATATATAGATATATTATTATATTTGCGTATAGGAGTCCCATAGGACATGGTCATTCTTCGAACCAGTGCAGGGTGTTTCCAATTCTGAGCTTCATGCAAGTCTCTCTCTCTCTACGCACGATATACAGAAAAGAAACTATAATGTATTTCGGCTATACAGTTCTTCCTAGACCTCACACATTAGTGGGGCAATTGTTAACACTAGAAAATCGTACAAGCATAAGACAACATTAATTAATGTCAGGAAGAAGGATTTACAAGGCTAAAAGACATTAGAGAATCTGGAAAGTATTTAAAAATCTCTAACGTTTGAGGAAAAATCAAATTTGAGCAAGTCATAAATTATTTTGCGCGCATAATCCTTCATGAAGAGCGCCTTTGCATGCCTTATAACCCAAAATGCACGCAATCCTTGGAGTGGCAAAAGTCACTTTCCGGGACCACAAAAAAGCACATTCCAAGATAGTGATTCCTCACTTGAAGCTGCCTAAGGACAGCCACCAAAGCCTCCTTAGACATCAATTGAGCACACAATGCAATATTTGTGGCACACAAAGGAATCATCCCCCTCCCTTGGGTCACCATCCACAATGTACCAAGAGAGAGAAGGAGGATTTTAATTCTCCTATATAAGGCCACCATGAGATGAAGAATTTGAGAACATATCATTATGCTGGCCAAAATTGCGCAAGCAATACCAGCAGTGTGTGATCCAGAGCTAAAGATAGAGGGGACTCAATTGTTGGACTTCCAACAAGTTGGCATCCAAATCTAGAAAGGAGAGCGATGTATGAGATTTTGTTGGCATCCAAATGTAGCATTATCAATAATGAGATTTTGTTGGCATCCAAATCTAGAAAGGATGTTGTTTTCAAGGAATGAGATAATGATAGAGTCTGTGTCTTGTCTTGAATGGATGGCTTCTATCCACTTGGTAAAGTAATTAGTTTCTGTTAATATCCATTTATGTTGGGCTGAGGATGGTAGGTAAATTTCACCAATGAAGTCTAAACCTGATTTTTGAAATGACATTTCTACAGGAATAGGTTTGAGGAGTAATGGTAAGAGTTTCTTCTATCCTTCAAATATCTGGCATTTGTGACATGAGGTCACATACTTTCTAACATCTACAAAAAGAGTGGGCTAGTAAAAACCTGCCCTCAAAATTTTATCAGCAATTGTTTCCTAGTAAAGGTGTCCTCCATAGTCTCCTGAATGAAATTCCTGCATGACTTTATTAGCTTCATCTTTCAATAAACAGTTTAATAGAGTGCCACCATAATCTTTCCAAAATAAATCATTATCTATGATACAATATTTCATTTCTTGCATTTTTAAGAATCTAACTTTAGTTCTAGATAGACTAGGAGAAGCTTGTAGGTTAAATAAAAAAATATAATGCTTTCATACCAGGGTAAATCTAAAAAAGCTTCACTTATCTGTGGAGTCCCCATCTCTTCCTGATCATCTATTGCTACAACGAAATTTATATCTAAGGCTCGACAGTTCGATTTAGCCATGAATTTGGCTATACCTTGGCCTTTAATCAATTTTGTAGGCTTTATTTCATTCCAATATAGTGGCAATCCATTTTCCTCTTTTTCCATCAAGCCCATTCTGAGTAAGAATGTCCTTTACCACTGAGTTTGGAACATATGCAATTATGTGAGAGTATAGAATGTACACTCTGAAATATTTGATAGCTTTCACTACAACAAGTGCTTGTTTTTCCATAATATTGTACTTTAGTGTTCCATCTCTTAAGGTTTTACTGAAAAAAGAAATGGGTTGTTCATAACCTTCATCATTCTTTTGCAACAAGACTTCCGCAATGGTGTGTTCTGAAGAAAAATAAAAAATTATAAAATCTTTTTTGAAATTAGGACTTATGAGGATAGGTGTTTTAGTGAGAGCTTCTTTGATTACTTCAAAAGACTGTTTAGCCTCTGCTGTCCACTTAAGTGTTGAATCCTTTTTTAACATGTTATTAAATTCTTTGATTAGTTCTGCTAAATTAGAAATGAATCTTCTAAGAAAAATTATTTTACCTAAGAATGCCTATAATTCTTTGATATTTCTAGGATGACTAATATTTAAAATTGCTTCTATTTTAGATGGATCAATTCTGATTCCCTCTTTTGAAATTATGTGTCCTAGGAGTTTACCTTCTTCTAATCCAAAGAGTTTCTTTTTAGGATTCAGGGAAATACCAAATTTTCTGTATTTAATGAATACTCTTCTCAAATTATCTAGATGTTCATTGTCTTTTTTCAAAAATACTGTGATATCATCTAGATAAATGACTAAAAATTCATGAATATCCTTTGAAAAAGCTATGTCCATAGCTCTTTGGAATGTAGCTCCAGCATTCATCAGTCCAAAGGGTATTTTCAAGTACATGAAAGTTCCCCAAGGAGTGGTAAATGTTATCTTTGCTTGACCTTTAGGTTGGACTAAGATTTGGTTGTATCAAGAAAATCCATCAAGTAATGAAATTATGGATGACCCTACTACCCTATGTAGAATGTGGTCCATTTTAGGGAGAGGATAGTTATCCTTTAATGAGACTTTTTTTAAGTTTCTGAAATCAACACAGAGTTTGATTTCTCCTGTTTTATTTCTAGTTGGAACTAAATTTGAAACCTAATCAGAATATCTAATGGGTGTTATGATTTGAGCCTCATACATCCTTTTGACTTCTTTTTCTAGCAATGGCATAAGAAAAAGGTTGATTCTCCTAATCTTTTGTTTAAAGGGTTTTTTATTTTCTTTTATGGGTATTTTGTGTTGTATAATGCTAGTGTCATAAGACTTGAGGTCTTCATAACTCCAGGCAAACACATCTTGAAATTATTTAAATAACCTTATATACTTCAGCTTTTCAGCTAGAGGTAATTTTTTGTAAAATTTGACAAGCTTTTGTTTTTCTTCTGTTCTTATGTTACATTCTTCTATGTCTGATCTTAAGGGTTCCATTTTTGTTTTTCTAGCTACATAATTGGAATAAAAAATATCTTCTAATGGGACTAATCCCTTAGGGAAAAATTTATCTTTAAGGTTTAAAATTTTTGATTCATCATTAGTTAATTCTTATATTTCTACTGTTTCCGATTTTTCTATTTCTACTTTAGTAAATCTAGTTGGTTCAGTTTTATCTACATCATTTATATCTAACTCACTATTTATGGTAATATAATGTACAATCAGTGTCTATATTATAGTTTTGAAATTCTCCCTCAGCATTCATAAAATTATAGATTTGTGAGTCTTGTGAAAAGATCTGCCAATATTTCAAATTATCAGGTATAGTTGGCCTATGTCTTACCTTAGCAGTGTATTGATGATTTGGATGAAAATCTAATCTGCATGTGTTGGAAAAAGTGGCCAAACTATGAGCTTGCATGTCTTTTTTTCTAGGAATAACAACAAATTCAGTTTCAAGAAAACAATTTATCAAATCTAGAATGGTTTCTATGTATTGTCTAAGTATAGTATTCTTCACAAGATACTCTCCCTTAATTTGTTTTATGATAAGTTCTGAGTCTCCCATTACAGAAAGTCTTTTGGCACCAATTTTTCTTACAATTTGTAGTTCTAACACTAATGCTTCATACACTACCATGTTATTAGTGCATTTAAAATTTAACCTGAATGCATGTCCTTCAGAATGATCATTCTCTAAGTTATAAATCCCTGCTCCTGCTCCTGCTCCTAATCTATTTACAGAGCCATAAAAATCTAAATGCCGCATAGACTCATGAGTTATTGTCAATTTCTTTATGTTTATGTTCTACAACAGTGATTTTGTCTTTGCCATTTTCTGAATTGCATAGGATAAAAGATTCCATTTCAAAATGTAGGGAACAAATAGGATAATTATGTGGTTTTTCTGCACTACTGACCATTTATTTCATCAAATTTTCTCTGTAAATATTTTTTGGCTGACCAAATACAAAAATTGTAGCATATGACATGTCTAATTGTAGTGATCCCTGTATCTTTTCTCCCCATGAGCGAGATAATAACATTACATACTTTGGAGGGATATCAACAACTACAATATCCATGAAAATACTCTTAGCTCAGTATTGGACTAGAGTTACACACAAGTATTTTATCATGCCAAGACATTTAACTTGACTAGAATAAAAGGAAAACATGTCTTTGTATGGTCTAGTGATGTCTAAGTTTAGTTTTCCCATGACAACTTTTCGCATTAAGTTATGAGATGCTCCTAAATCTAACATAGCATTGTGTAATATTTTATCATGAATGATCAAGCTAATGTAGAATTGAGGGACACCTCCTCCTTGATGTTTTCCATTTACCTCAGGACCAAATAATAACTCTACTTGATCATCATTGAGGTTATCAACATCTTATCCTTCACTTATGTTCAGTGTTTCAGTGATTTGGGCTTTGTATAAATCATTTTTCACTAGCTCTGTTAAAGGAACTGGTATTTTCAATTTGGCTATCTCCATTTGAATATTGAATGGTATTTGAGTTTTACCTAACTAAATGATTTCCTCTTTACCAATTATAGTTTGTGTATTTTTGTCTTTTTTTATCAACAGTTGGTATTTCATTTGTGTTTCCACTATTTTGTTTTCAATTTTCTTATCTGGAACAGTTTGAGTGGCAGTTGAAGTTTTAGCAGTAGTTGATTTTTTAGTATCAGCAGTGATGTCTACAATCTTCGGACTGGCTGCAATCTTTGGACTGGAAGTTTTATGAGTTTCTCTAGGAAGAATTTGTAGCACTTTTGACACAGGAGCTTCTATCGTTTTCATGGTTTGAGTTTGGATTTCTTTCTTAGTAGGGGCTTCTGTGTTCTTCTTGCTTCTAAGGCTATATTGTTTGTGAACTTCATCGATAGCAGATTCATAGCCTTGTTCTTAGTCAAAGGACTCTCCAGATTCTAACTGTAATTGTTGTAACATGTATAATTCATTTTCTTCTTGTGTAAGAAAAATAGTATTTTCATCATTTATTCCCATCAAGTTTATCTGGGTGTCCTGATCTTTGTTATTTTTCTGTGAAATCTCTACATAATTTTCTTGGAAAGGTGGTCTAATCAATTGATCATGTGTTATTTCTCTTGATTTACCAGTATTACAATTTTTCCTAAAGTTTGGGTTTCTAATTTGTGGACCTTGTTGTTGATTTTCCCACTGAGGTTTTCTTTCCATACTTTTAGCTAAACTATGTATCTTAATGTTTGAAGTGGATGGTTCTTCCTTGATGGTTACTCTTCTTTCATTTCTCATCCTAGCTATTTTAGCTAACAAGTTAGCTTCTACACTAACTACATTACTCTGCATCTGTTCTAATGTTTCAAGGTTTCTTTCTCTCAATTGATAAGACATATCAGTGTCAAAACCATCAAGAAATTTGACTAGAGCTAAGTCTGGTGGAGGTTTGATATTTTCAGGAATTGCATTATAAATACTATTAAACCTAGTACAATATTCCTGAACAGATTCATTAGGAGCTCTTCTAATGTTTTCATACTCAGATGATATTTGTAAATGGTTTTTCTTTCTTTCCCATATATTAATAAACAATTGGTGGAAAGTATCTAAATCAACTATATTATTAGCAAGTAAATATTTAAACCATTTCTTAACATCTCCTGCTAATTTTTGTGAAAAAAAACTCATTTGTACATCAGCTTCATCAATTTCATGTAACTCAAAGTAATTATTCATTTTATTTACATGTTGTTGAGAAGTATATTGACCAGTACCATAAAAAAGAAATATTTTACTCTAGTAATCCTGTGGCATGGCATTTAAAGGGGCTTGTAGGACCAAAGGGGCATATCTGGTTGCCATGGCTAAGATTCTAGCTTGACTGGGAGGTAAATTAGTGGTGCCTGGAGATGATGTTGGTGTTGGCAATATGATGCAGAGTGTTGTCCTTGATGGCAACCCATTGAATGAAGATGAAGACATGAGACAGTTGACATGTGTTGTCCTTGATGGCAAACCACCTGATGAAGTTTGTCTTGACCTGATGGACTTGGTAAATGATGTAAATCTGATATGAAATGATGTTTGTTAGCAATATGATGCTAAGTGTTGTCCTTGAATGGCAGCCCACTTGATGAAGATGATGACAACTTACTTGATGAAGTTGTGCTTGATAGAATATGTCTTGATGAACTAAACCTGATGTATCTACAGTGAGTACAGAAGGCAATGAAGAAAGGAATTCAGTATGTGCTAGATCTATGATGAAAAGAGTATGTCTCTAGGCATACGCGGATTTGTCTAAGGGAAGTCGCGTATGCACGCGGAAATCAACGTGCCAAGTCGCGTATGGGCAAAAGCGCTCTTAAAGTGCAAAACCAGGGGTAACCACCATGGTATTGACCCATTGTATTGGGTAATGATTCGTCTAAATGACCCCGTCCAGGAATACCATCGGATGTAATGTGGTTTTGGGCTCATGGTATTGTTTTGGCTCATGGTATTGAAAAAGGGGCTCATGGTATTGAAAAAGGGTAAACCTATATAAGGAGAAGAAATTCATTATGCAAATCATAAGTGCGGGTGCAAAGATGTCTGAGCTTGAATGAATACTTCTCTCTGAAGTATATCTGAATGGAAAAGGTTACAGTTGAATGATAGATCTGAATGTATGATGCACCAATGATGAAGAAGGGGATCTAGATCTGGAATGTATTTGTATCTACTAGATCTGTTTGTGGAAGACTTAGATCTGAGATGAGGTGAACATCTATCTGAAGAAAAAGGGTAAATCTGAACTAAATATCTGATCAGAAGAAGTATGCTGCTCTATAATGGTTGAAGATCTATACGCTAGTTTTCCGAAGAGGAAGCGCGTATATACGCGGCTTCGCTGAAGAGAAAGAACGTATGCACAATAAAATTAGCTCTATAATTTGTATTGAAGTATACGCGGGTTTATGTGAACGAAAGCGCGTATGCAAACTAGGGTTTGCTGAAGCAAGGGGTATGAAATGTCTGATCTGTTCTGCTATGTTTCAGCCATCTGATCTGTGTTGATAAGTATCTTTTGGTTATGTTTGTTTGTGCTTAAAAGTATGGAAAGGGTCCAGTCTGAAAATATGATGAAACGTGGCCTGCAAGTGGTGTCTTAAAGGATGCTTTGGATCCAGTGTGAAAATTGATGAAACGTGGTCCATAGAGGTGCTGAGGGTTGTAGCCTTCAGTCAGGGGGTTGTAGCTTCCTTCCAGGTGAGGCTGGTAAACGAGAGCAGGGGGTCGTAGCTCCCTTCCAGGTGAGGCTAGTAAACGAGAGCCCGGAGGTCGTGGCTCCCCTTAAAGGAGAGAGAGGTGGTAAGCAATGGCAATTGGGTGCTGCGTCTTCGACCGTCTGCACCAGCATATGTTTGTAAGATGTTTTCTCTATAATAAAATATTGAGAGAAGGCTGAGCAACGACGGCGGTGGTTTTCGACTTGGGTTTCCACCTAAAAATCCTGGTGTTCTTGTGTGATGCTGTGTGATGGTTTACTCTCTTCTTCTTTTGCATATGTTTCTTGATTATTAAAAATCTGATGAATGAATGATGGAATGATTTAAGTGAAGAACTAATGACATAATTAGATATCTGTGTATACGCGAGTTTTCACAAAGGGTATCGCGTGTATACGCAAGGTACGATTTCGGGAAAGTAGCGTATGGGTTGTAGAAGCGAAAAAGTAAAAGTTTGGAATATGCGGTATCCGTTCACCCCCCCCTCTCGATATTTTTAACAATTGCTATCAGAGGGTGGTCCTTCTGCAGAAACTTGATCGCTTGAAGGAGATCCGTCGCAATGGGAAGTCAAGAAGGAGTGATGTCTATAAAGCCACCTCTATTCAATGGAAGCAATCTGATATTCTGGAAGGTACGAACAAAAGCGTATCTGCAAAGTCTTGGTGCAGATGTATGGGCAATCGTGGAAGAAGGATATCAATACCCGGCAAGTATTCCTACTGATGCAGCTGAAAGGAAGAAGTATGAAACCAATGCCAAAGCAGTAAATGTCTTGTTAGGAAGCATGTCTGAATTAGAATTTGCTAAAGTGATGCAGCTACATTCAGCAAAAGAAATATGGGACAAAATCATTCTAAGCTATGAAGGAGACACAAAGGTAAAAAGTGCAAAACTCCAAACTCTTAGAATTGAATATGAAAATTTGAAGATGCATAGTGATGAAAGTGTTGCAAGTTTCTTTCTTCTTCTAGATGATATTGTAAATCAGATGAGAAATTTGGGTGAAACCATAACCGATACTACTCTGGTGGAAAAATTCTTAATATCTTTGACTTCAAAATTTGACTCTAAAGTTTCAGCTATTGAAGAAAGGCAAGATCTGCAAACTCTTACTATTGTTCAATTACATGGTATTCTGACTGCTTTTGAAATGAGACAAGGAGGTCCTTCTCATATCAATGAAGCTGCTTTTAAGGTATCTGCAAGAGGAAAATAAAAGGAATTTGTCAAAGAATCCAGCTATATATCCGATGAAGAAGAAGCGAATTTCGTGAGAAAACTCCAACTAGGAACTGGAATATTCAAAGGTAAGCTTCCCTTCAAATGTTTTGAGTGTGGAAAAGTTGGTCACTATGCTGCTAAATGTCCTTATAAAGAAAAACATGGTAAAGGAAAACAATTTTAAAAGAGGAAGATTTATTATGCAAATGAAGATGATGATGAAGTGTCCAGTGAAGATGAAGAAGATTCTGACCAAGCTCTACAAGTGCTCATGGCAAAGAAGCAAAAGAAGAAGGTTACTCGAGGAAAGGAGATACCTCAGAAATCATGTATAGTAAAAATTGAAGAAGATGAAACAGATTCTGACAAAGCTCTACAAGTGCTCATGGCAAAGAGGAAAAAGAAGAAGGCTACTCGAAACAAGGAGATATCTCAGAAAATTGAAGAAGATGAATCTGATAGTGATTTGGGCCCTTGTAATCTTTTGTGTGCAAGCAATGGTGTAGAAAGTGAAAGTAAAGTTGTGGATCTAGAACAAGCTATCAAGATCAAAGTTGAAGAACAACAAAAGGAAATTGATAAGAAAGATTCTATCTACAAAGAGATGATCTCTGAAATGAAAGATCAAATAGAAATGCTGAATGGACAGGTGGAAAATTATCAAAGGTTTCATACTTATGCATCCAATCGAATTAAATAATTAGAAGCAGAAATCAACGATCTAAATGCAGATCTCGAAAAATCAAGCAAGAAGAATGAAGGACTTGAAGCTGAAATCATCTTTCTACAAACAGATCTTGAAGCATCAAATAAGAAGATTGAGGAACCTCTACAAACATTTGAAAAGGAAGGCCTTGAAGCAGAAATCATCTCTCTCAAAGAAGATCTGGAAAAATCAAATAAGAAGAATGAAGAGCTGCAACAAACATGTGAAGAAAACGAAAATTGGTTGAAAGAAGATATTCTAAATCTGAAGGATCAAGTAGAAGATGGAAGAAGGAAAGAAGAAAGCTTGACAAAGCAATGTCAAGCCTTGGAGGTTGAGGTAAACATTCTCAAAGGTAAATTAGAAGAAAAGGTTAAAATTTTGAGGTTTCAAGATAGTACTAATATCTTGGACAATATTCTAAGTAATCAAAGGTCTCCTGCTATCAAACTTGGTCTTGGTTTCCATGAAACTGTTAAAGGAGAATCTAGCTCACAAGGAAGTGCTAAAAATTCGGAGGATGTCAATGCAAAACCTGAAGTGTTGAAAGAAACAAAAGGTCAACCAACAATGATGAAATCTCAAAGGAAATCAGTCAATAAAGTTGAATGCTTTAAATTTCATAATTATGGGCATGTTGCAGCAAATTGCAGGAGCAGATCACTTCAGCCTCAATCAAACAGTTCCTACATAGAAAGGTACTCTGGTTTCTTCAAGGGATATTGTTTTTCATGTAACAAGTATGGACATAAAGCAGCTGATTGTAAAAGGAGGAAGATTAGAAATACCCATTATGATTCTTATGCTTATTTCTCTGGACACATGAGATGTTATTCTTGTAACAAGTATGGACATGTAGAAAAAGAATGCAGGTTGAACAGATATGAGAAATTGGATAACTTCCAGCACACAAATAGAAAGTTCAAACAAATCTGGAAAAAGATGAAGGACCGATCAGAAATGTAGGGAATTTTGACCCTACTGCAGTCATCCGCTTCTGAAGCTTACTTCTCTGATTGACTGCAGGAATTATGTGGGATACATTATGAGATTTAGTAATGTATCGTCACAGGGGGAGCAATGTATGATGTCTCTCATGATTGATTTGATTATTCTGGTTATATGTATTTCTGACAGAGCATCTGATATGAAGAAGACAGGTACAGGAAGTACAAGTTCAGGGGGAGATGAAGGAATGTGAAAAATTTCTATGCTTCACTTTCCATACGCGGGTTCTATTAACAAAAGTCGCGTATACACGCGAGTTCCAGCAAACACAATCACGTATGCATTGATGATAAGAGAATTTATATGATAGCTGAAGATCTGGAGCAGAGGTTCAGGGGGAGCATCAGTCTAACTGTTTATAACTGTATTATTGACTCTGTATCAGCTTACTTTCTCAGTTCTATAATAATGATGATATGATACTTGGTTTCTTATGTTGAAGATTATGGATGAGTCCTGTTTGCTTTTTGATGAAGAGTATTCATTGTTGAGATGAAAGTCTTATAATTCGGAGATAAGGGAAGTTCATGCAGAGATTGTTGATGATGACTTACTGATGAACGTATTCAGGTTGCACAAGTTAAGAAGGAGCACTGGTTCAGGGGGAGCAGCAGGTTGAATACTAATGATTGCATTGTTGGCAATATGACTGCTTATTCTTTGGTTTTGTGATGCTCAAATGATGATGACTTGGTATATGGTTTATTATGATAAGATTTTGATCCCTGGTTATTGAAAAGTATCTTTTGTGCTCACACATGGATGATTTGGAAGTCGTTTGATTCAGAAATAAATCATGCAGAGTTTGTTACTATGGTTGAGATCTTTTGCCTACATATGTTACTTCATGTTAAATCTTGAAGATCTTGATGATATTGGACCACATGGATGATTGTTGGACACATATTTGAAGATGTTGTTCTGGTATGATAATCTCTCTTGGAAAGATTGTATTGATGCTGCAAAGAATCTGAAGGCTTGGTTACTAATGTGCTTATGCTACAACCGTTGGATGACGCTTGAAGACACAACTACACTGTTCTATCTATCTGTAGTCCAGGGAAGCATTCAAATATCTCAGAAAGAAGTTGAACACTGTCATTTTCTCACATAGGATCAGATTTGGTTAAAATATAGAAGATGGTATTGGATACGCGGGTTTCCTGAAACACAGTCGCGTATATATGCGAGTTCATGCACAGAAAACCGCATATGTCTGATTGCTGACAATTTTCTGTTAAGAGTCAGCTCTCTTCAGCACAGCTGTAGTGCTGTTTGGTATCTCTGATACTATTTGGTATCTCTGGTGGTGTTCCAGTTCTCATAATTCTATTTCTAATGTTTTGATAAAGATGCCTTGATGATTTGTTGGTAAAGTGTTCAGGATGCACAAACTAAGGGGGAGCCTTAGTCATATGGAAAGGTTGCTTGGATGCACAGATTCAGGGGGAGCATTAGCGTTGCTGAGTATAATGCATTGTTGGCATTATGATGGTTCTGAAATATGTTCTCTTTCTTGAGGACCTTCTGGTGTTGGTCATAAATGGTTATTTTTGTAGCTTGATGAAAAGGTCATGTTGAGACCCATGATGTAAAATTGTAAATTTCAGTCATGTAAGGACTTATCAAAATTTTGTAAACCCACTTGGTTGGGTAGCTGAGTTGAAATGTGTAAACCCACTTGGTTGGGTATTTGAGTCTCATATGTAAATCCACTTGGTTGGATACTTGACGTAAGTATGAGTCATTGGTGATAGGAATGTCATAGAGTCATGTACTTCATTGAAAACTTTGTTTGAAGATTCAGCATGAACTCAGGGGGAGCTTGGTCACTTCAGTATATCAGATCTGCAGAACAGGGGGAGAATGTGTTGGTTTTTGATCCGCCCTTTGCCCTTGATGTCAAAGGGGGAGAGTGACATGGTGTTTGAATGAAGAAAAAGAATGGTGTCAAAAATGGAGATAGTGACCTGGTGTCATTGAATTTTTAATGTACCTATCTGTTGTGGTAACCAAACACCATTGTGGTTGCCATCAAGTCCAAAGGGGGAGATTGTTGGCAATATGATGCAGAGTGTTGTCCTTGATGGCAACCCACTGAATGAAGATGAAGACATGCGACTGTTGACATGTGTTGTCCTTGATGGAAAACCACCTAATGAAGTTTGTCTTGACCTGATGGACTTGGTAAATGATGTAAATCTGATATGAAATGATTTTTGTTAGCAATATGATGCTAAGTGTTGTCCTTGAATGGCAGCCCACTTGATGAAGATGATGACAACTTACTTGATGAAGTTGTGCTTGATAGAATATGTCTTGATGAACTAAACCTGATGTATCTACAGTGAGTACAGAAGGCAATGAAGAAAGGAATTCAGTATGTGCTAGATCTATGATGAAAAGAGTACGTCTCTAGGCATACGCGGATTTTCCTAAGGGAAGTCGCGTATGCACGCGGAAATCAACGTGCCAAGTCGCGTATGGGCAAAAGCACTCTTAAAGTGAAAAACTAGGGGTAACCACCATGGTATTGACCCATTGTATTGGGTAATGATTCGTCTAAATGACCCCGTCCAGGAATATCATTGGATGTAATGTGGTTTTGGGCTCATGGTATTGTTTTGGCTCATGGTATTGAAAAAGGGGCTCATGGTATTGAAAAAGGGTAAACCTATATAAGGAGAAGAAATTCATTGTGCAAATCATAAGTGCGGGTGCAAAGATATCTGAGCTTGAATGAATACTTCTCTCTGAAGTATATCTGAATGGAAAAGGTTGCAGTTGAATGATAAATCTGAATGTATGATGCACCAATGATGAAGAAGGGGATCTAGATCTGGAATTTATTTGTATCTACTAGATCTGTTTGTGGAAGACTTAGATCTGAGATGAGGCGAACATCTGTCTGAAGAAAAAGGGTAAATCTGAACTATATATCTGATCAGAAGAAGTATGCTGCTCTATAATGGTTGAAGATCTATACGCTAGTTTTCCGAAGAGGAAGCGCGTATATACACGGCTTCGCTGAAGAGAAAGCGCGTATACACAATAAAATTAGCTCTATAATTTGTACTAAAGTATACGCGGGTTTATGTGAACGGAAGCGTGTATATACGCGACATCAGTGAAGGGAAAGCGCGTATGCAAACTAGGGTTTGCTGAAGCAAGGGGTATGAAATGTCTGATCTGTTCTGCTATGTTTCAGCCATCTGATCTGTGTTGATAAGCATCTGTTGGTTATGTATGTTTGTGCTTAAAAGTATGGTAAGGGTCCATTCTGAAAATATGATGAAACGTGGCCTGCAAGTGGTGTCTTAAAGGATATTTTGGATCCAGTGTGAAAATTGATGAAACGTGGTCCATAGAGGTGCTAAGGGTTGTAGCCTTCAGTCAGGGGGTTGTAGCTTCCTTCCAGGTGAGGCTGGTAAACGAGAGCAGGGGGTCGTAGCTCCCTTCCAGGTGAGGCTGGTAAACGAGAGAAGGGGGTCGTAGCTCCCTTCCAGGAGAAAGCTGTGCTTGACGCAGTGGGTACTGCGTCTTTACATTAAAGTGCACCAGCACATATGTTGTAAGATGTTTTCTCTATAATAAAATATTGAAGGCTGAGCAACGGCAGCGGTGGTTTTTTCCCGACTTGGGTTTCCACCTAAAAATCCTGGTGTTCATGTGTGATGCTTTGTGTGATGGTTTACTCTCTTCTTACTACATATGTTTACTGATTATTAAACATCTGATGAATGAATGATGGAATGATTTAAATGAATAACTAATGACATAATTAGATATATGTGTATACGCGAGTTTCATAAAGGGTATCCGCGTGTATACGCGAGTCTGTTTCAGGAAAGTAGCGTATGGGTTGTAGAAGCAAGAAAAAGTAAAAGTTTTGAATATGCAGTAAATACTGATTCACCCCCTCTCGGTATTTTTTCCCAGGTTAAGGAAAATCATGGAAAAGAAGTGAATCAGTATTTAGGACTTACTCAAAACTTTTTACTTTTCCATTCACTAAAACCCATACACTACTTTGCTGAAGCCCACTAGCGTATACACGTGGATATCCTTCATAAAACTCGAGTATACACAGAGATATTATTATGCATTTATTTCTTTACTTAGGTCTATGCATCATTCATTAATCAGATGTTTAGTTAACAGTAAGCATGTGCAGTAATAACAGAATAAACCATCACACATAAGCAACACACATGAACACCAGGATTTTAGGTGGAAACCCAAGTCGGGAGAAAACCACCGCTGTCGTTGTCTCAGCCTTCAATATTTTATTATAGAGAAAACATCATACAACCATGTACTGGTGCAGACTCATACCAGCACGCAGGCACCGACCTACAGAAGGCTACAACCTTCTCTCGTTTACCATCCTCTCCTGGAAGGGAGCTACGACCCCCTGCTCTCGTTTACCAGCCTCTCCTCGAAGGGAGCTACGACCCCCTGCTCTCGTTTACCAGCCTCACCTGGAAGGGAGCTACGACCCCCTGACTGAAGGCTTCAACCTTCAGCACCTTCATGGACCACGTTTCATCAATTTTCATACTAGATCCAGCCCACACAATTAAGCTCAAGGAACATTCATCAAACCAACAACTTGCTCTATAGCAGCATAATCAATATTCGAACAACCCAGAACATCATTGACAGATAGCAGTAAAACAACAGAACAGATCAGACATTTCATACCACATACTTCAGCAAACCCTAAATTACATACGCGCTTTTTCTTCACTAAACCTGCGTATATACGCGTTGTCACAAATACCAACCCACGTATACATCTGCACACATTTCAGAGTAGACTTCAATTCCCATACGTGCTTTCGCTGAATACAAGCCGCGTATATATGTGCTTTCTCCTTGACGAACCTGCGTATAGATCTTCAGAAATTTTAGAGCAGTGCAGCTCTCCAGAACAGATAAACAGCTCAGATCTTCATTCTTTACTTTAGCACAGATTCGCCAGATCACAGATCTAATCACTCCATAAACAGATCCAGAAGATACATATACATTTCAGATCTAGAGATCCCTCTTCATCATTTTCTTCATAGGTGCATCATAGATTCAGATCTATCATCAAACTGTTAACCTTTCCATTCAGACATACTTCAGAGTGAAGTATACATTCAAACCCAGACTCATGCACACCCATTGCAAAATGAATTTCTTCTCCTTAAATAGATCTAGCCTTTGACAATACCATGAGCCAAAACCACACAACTTCCGATGGTATTCTTGGACGGGATCACATAGACAATCCAGTGCTCAATACAATGGGTCAATACCATGGTAAAGTCCCTTGGTTTTATTCTTTTAGATTGCAATTGAGCATACGCGACTTGGCATGTACTTTTCCACGTACATACGCTACTTCGCCTTAACAAATCCGCGTATGCATAGTGGCATACCTTATTTATCATTTCTTTGGCACTTCATGAAATTCCTTTCTTCTGTTAATTCTGAGCTACTTGTCGAACATCAGATTTACATCATTAATAAACTCATCAAGCATCAAGAACAACTTCATTAAGTAGGTTGCCATCATCTTCATCAAGTGGGTTGCCATCAAGGACAACACTCTGCATCATATTTCCAAAAATCTCCCCCTTTGGACTTGATGGCAACCATGACGGTGTTTGATCACCACAACAGATAAATACATTAAGCATAATGATATTCTCCCCTATTCAAACACCATGTCACTCTCCCCCTTTGACATCAAGGGCAAAGGGCGGATCAAAACCAACACAAGGTTGTTTTCTCCTCATGTAGATAGAAGAGCGCTGTAGATCTGATGTGCACTGAAGTTACCATGCTCCTCCTGAGTTCATGCTGAATCATATTTTTCAATGAAGTACATGACTCTATGACCTTCCTATCACCAAGAACTCATACTTACATCAAAGATCCAACCAAGTGGATTTACAGATGAGACTCAAGTACCCAACCAAGTGGGTTTACATATTTGATCAAGTCCTTACATGAATGAATATTACAATTTTACATCATAGGTCTCAACCTGACCTTTTCATCAAATTACAAATATGTCTTTTTATGACCAGTACCAGAAAAACCTCAAGAGAGAGAGATCTTATTTTAGAATCATCATAATGCCAACAATGCATTACGCTCAGCAAGGCTAATGCTCCCCCTGAAAATGTCCATCCAAGCATCCTTTCCATATGACCAAGGCTCCTCCTTAGCTTGTGCAACCTGAAACTCTTTCAACAGCAAGTTATCAGCAACAATCTCTACATGATCTGTCCTTATCTCTGAATCATAAGACTTCCATCTCATCCATGTGTGAAAAAAAATAATACTCTTCAGCAAAAAGAAAACAGGGCTCATCCATAATCTCATCATAAGAAACCATGTATCATGTCATCATCATTTAGAAATGAGAAATAAGAAGATACAGTGCCAATAATACAATCATTATTAGTCAAATTGATGCTCCCCCTAAACCTGTGCTCCTAATCTTCATTTTTCATACTAATTTTCTTATCATAAATGCATACGCGACTGTCTCCACTGGAACTCACGTGTATACACAGCTTTAGTTCATAGAACCCACGTATGGAAAGTGAAACATTGAAAACTTCACATTCCTTCATCTCCCCCTGAGTTTGTACCTCCTGTACATGTCTTCTTCACATCAGATGCTCTGTCATAAATAAACATAACCAGAATATCCAAAACAATCATGGGAATCACCATACATCGCTCCCCCTGTGACGATACATTACTAATCCCTATAATGTATCTCACATCACTCCTGCAGTTATTAAGAGAAGTAAGCTTTAGAAGCGGATGACTACAGTAGGGTCAATATTTCCTACGTTTCTGACCGGTCCTCCTTCTTTTTCCAACTTTTCTTGAACTTTCTTATTGTGTGCTGGAAGTTCTCCAATTTTTCAGATCTATTCATCCTGCATTCTTTTTCTACATGTCCATACTTGTTACAAGTATAGCATCTTATGTGACCAGAAAAATAAGCATAAGGATCATAATGTGTTTCTCTATTCTTCCTTCTATTGCAATCAGCTGCTTTATGACCATACTTGCTGCATGAAAAACAATATCCCTTGAAGCAACCAGAGTACCTTTCTGAATAGAATCTGTTTTATTGTGAGTGAAATGATCTGCTTCTGCAATTTGCTGCAACATGCCCATAATTATGACATTTAAAGCATTCAACATTATTGAATGATTTCCTTTGAGAATTCATGACTGTAGGTTGACCTTTAGTTTCGTTCAACAATTCAGGTTTTGCTTTGACATCCTTTGAATCTTTAGCACTTCCTTACGAACTAGATTCTCCTTTGACAGTTTCATGAAAACCAAGACCAAGTTTAATAGCAGGAGACCTTTGATTACTAAGAATATTGTCCAGAATCTTAGTACTATCTTGAAACCTCAAGAGTTTATCCTTTTCTTCTAATTTACCTTTGAGAATGTTTACCTCAACCTCCAATTTTTGGCATTGCTTCTTCATGCTTTCTTCGACCCTTTTTCCTTCTTCTACTTGATCATTTAATTTTAATATTTCTTCCTTCAACCAATTTTCTTGATCTTCACATGTTTTTAGCAGTTCTTCATTCTTCTTATTTGATTTTTTGAGATCTTCTTTGAGAGAGATGATTTCTGCTTCAAGTCCTTCATTCTTCTTATTTGATTTTTCCAGATCTTCATTTAGATCATTGATTTCTACTTCAAGTCTTTTATTTTGATTGCTTCCATAATTGTACAATTTTTGATATTTGTCTACCTGTCCATTCAGAATTTCTATCTGTCCTTTCAGTTGAGAGATCATCTCATTATAGATACCGTCTCTTTCTTTAAATTATCTTTGTTGATCTTCAACTTTAATCTTGAGAGCTTCTTCTAGATCCATAACATTACTTTCACTATCTTTACCATTGCATGCACAAGAAAGTGAATCACAAGAACCACATTCAATACCTGTTTTATTTTCCTCATTTTCTACTGCACATGTTTTCTGAGAAATATCCTTTTGAGTAGCCTTCTTCTTTTGCTTCCTTGCCATGAGCACTAGTAGATCTTGGTCAGAATCTTCTTCATCTTCACTTGACATTTCATTATTATCTTCATTTGCATAATAACTCTTTCCCTTTACAAATTGTTTCCCTTTATCATGATTTTCTCTATAAGGACATTTCACAGCATAATGACCAACTCTTCCACAATCAAAACATTTGAAGGGAAGCTTACCTTTGAATCTTCCAGTACCTGGTTGGAGTCTTCTCACAAAATTTTCTTCTTCTTCTTCTGATATATAACTTGATTCCTTGACAACTTCCTTTTCTTTTCCTTTTGCAAACGCCTTAAAAGCAGCTTCTTTGATTTGAGAGGGACCTCCATGTCTCATTTCATAAGTAGTCAGAATACCATGTAGTTGAACAATAGTAAGAGTTTGCAGATCTTGCCTTTCTTCAATAGCTGATACTTTTCACTCAAATTTTGAAGTCAAAGATCTTAAGACTTTTTCCACCAGAGTAGTATCGGTTATGGTTTCACCCAAACTTCTCATACGATTTACAATATCATCTAGATGTAAAAAGAAACTGGCAATACTCTCATCACTATGCATCCTTAAATTTTCATATTCAATTCTGAGAGTTTGGAGTTTTGCACTTTTTACCTTTGTTCTCCTTCATAGCTCAGAATGATTTTGTCCCATATTTCTTTTGCTGAATTTAGCTGCATCACTTTAGAAAATTCTGGTTCATACATGCTTCCTAGTAAGACATTGACTGCTTTGGCATTGATTTCATATTTCTTCCTTTCTAATGCACCAGTAGGAATACTTGCCGGATACTGATAACCTCCTTCCACGATTTCCCATACTTCTGCACCAAGACTTTGCAGATATGCTTTTGTTCGTATCTTCCAGAATAACAGATTATTTCCATTGAATAGAGGTGGCCTTATAGACATTATCCCTTCATGACTTCCCATTGCGATGGATCTCCTTCAAGCGATCAAGCTTCTACAGAAGGACCTGCTTTGATACCAATTGTTGGGAAAAATACTGAGGGGGGGGGGGGTGAATCAGTATTTAGGAATTACTCAAAACTTTTTACTTTTCCATTCACTAAAACCCATACGCTACTTTGCTGAAGCCAACTAGCATATACACGTGGATATCCTTCATAAAAATCGCGTATACACAGAGATCTTATTATGCATTTATTTATTTATTTACGTCTATGCATCATTCATTCATCAGATGTTTAGTTAAAAGTAAGCATGTGCAGTAATAACAGAATAAACCATCACACATAAGAAACACACATGAACACCAGGATTTTAGGTGGAAACCCAAGTCAGGAGAAAACCACCGCTGTCGTTGTCTCGGCCTTCAATATTTTATTATAGAGAAAACATCATACAACCATGTACTAGCGCAGACTCATACCAGCACGCAGGCACCCACCTGCAGAAGGCTACAACCTTATCTCATTTACCATCCTCTCCTGGAAGGGAGATACGAGCCCCTGCTCTCGTTTACCAGCCTCTCCTGGAAGGGAGCTACGACCCCCTGCTCTCGTTTACCAGCCTCACCTAGAAGGGAGCTACGACCCCCTGAATGAAGGCTTCAACCTTCAGCACCTTCATGGACCATGTTTCATCAATTTTCATACTGGATCCAACCCACACAATTAAGCTCAAGGAACATTCATCAAACCAACAACTTGCTCTATAGCAGCATAATCAATATTCGAACAACCCATATCATTATTGAGAGATAGCAGTAAAACAACAGAACAGATCAGACATTTCATACCACATACTTCAGCAAACCCTAAATTACATACGCGCTTTTTCTTCACTGAACCTACGTATATACACGTTGTCACAAATACCAACCCGCGTATACATCTGCACACATTTCAGAGTAGAATTCAATTCCCATACGCGCTTTCGCTGAATACAAGCCGTGTATATACGTTCTTTCTCCTTGACGAACCTGCGTATAGATCTTCAGACATTTTAGGGCAGTGCAGCTTTCCAGAACAGATAAACAGCTCAGATCTTCATTCTTTACTTCAGCACAGATTCACCAGATCACAGATCTAATCACTTCATAAACAGATCCAGAAGATACATATACATTTCAGATCTAGAGATCCCTCTTCATCATTTTCTTCATAGGTGCATCATAGATTCAGATCTATCATCAAATTGTTACCCTTTCCATTCAGACATACTTCAGAGTGAAGTATACATTCAAACCCAGACTCATGCACACCCATTGCACAATGAATTTCTTTTCCTTAAATAGATCTAGCCTTTGACAATACCATAAGCCAAAACCACACAACTTCCGATGGTATTCCTGGACAGGATCACATAGACAATCCAGCGCTCAATACAATGGGTCAATACCATGGTAAAGTCCCTTGGTTTTATTCTTTTAGAGCGCAATTGAGCATACGCGACTTGGCACATACTTTTCCGCGTACATATGCCACTTCGCCTTAACAAATCCGCGTATGCATAGTGGCATACCTTATTTATCATTTCTTTGGCACTTCCTGAAATTCCTTTCTTCTGTTACTTCTGAGCTACTTGTAGAACATCAGATTTACATCATTAATAAACTCATCAAGCATCAAGAAAAACTTCATTAAGCAGGTTTCCATCATGTTCATCAAGTGGGTTGCCATCAAGGACAACACTCTGCATCATATTGCCAACATATGAACTTGAAGTGCTTGCAGATGAGCTTGAAGTGCTAGAAGATGAACTTGGAACACTTGAATATGAAAATAAAACTTTAGGTTGAAGAGGAAGCTTGGGGATGAATGGTTCTATGCAATGAACTGTGGTGGATATTATAGATGAGGTGGTACTAAATAAGGTTGTATTTACAGTCTCTGAAGGAATGGTAGAACGCTTAGGGGTAGCAGCAGTTAGAGAAGCTAATTCATTAGACTGTTGAAAATCTGCTTCATCTATATCCTTAATCAAAGTTGCCGTCAAACTATTAAGTTTATCAAAAGTCTCTAGAACCTGTTGATCTAAGTCTAGTTGTATAGTTTCCTTCTTTTCTTCAATAAATTGAATAAAATCAGGATCTATTACACTATCATAGATTGAATTTTCAGATTTGGTTCTAAATAAAGAATGTTCAAATGATAAATCAAATTGAATATCCTGTATGCTTGATAATGTATGCTTGATAATTATTTTGGGTTTTCTTAAAATTCTGTCAGGATCATCAACAATTATAGTAGGCCGAGGGTCAGGATGAGCCCTGGTATAGTATGTTCTTTTAGAAGCTATAATTTTAACTTTCAATGATAATTTTTAACAACTGTAAATAAAACTTAAGGTCAAAAGACGAGGAAAAGTGTTCCCTTTAAGATTTATTTAAACTGAGGACTGATTCTCCCCGGTATGGTCGCCAGTATGTTATCACTCCGAAATTTACCTAGGGTTGTTTATGTGGTGTTAAAAGAAATAATAGAGGTAACAATCAACCGCTTTTGGAGATTAGGATCTAGCCTTCCTAATGCTCAGAGAGGGCTCTATATTAATTATTTATCTTTGTTTTTTTAATTGATTTTAGGCTAGTTATGTAAGATTGATTAGGTTTGATTTTGATTTGTTGGTGGAATTACTGATTGAGATGGATAGGTGCCTGTCTATTTTCCATTGGGCTATGGAGTCTGTTATGGCTCATTTGCAATATCCTTTATTTCAATTTTTCAAAAATACAAAAAAATGGAAAACATATAAAATATATGTTAAAGTAGAGCTCCCTCATAATTTAACTAAAGTTGCAATGTTTTTGTAAAATTTAAAGTTAAATAATTTGAAGGATCCACAGAGGTGGGACCTAATGCTTTGGTTAATATTCAAGCAAGTAATCAAGCGATATTTGAGGATTTTCTTGTCAGAGGTTAAATGTGGCAACCGGCGGGCATATTCAACGGACAGGTTAATGGGGAAGGTGCCTCCGCAGTTGACCTTGCTGACTGACCAGTCGATTTTGATCGATGATCTGGATTCACTGCAGGGGCAAGGCCCCGATGAATGCTCTGTACCCAAAGGGCCTCCCATGGTGACATAAGCCACTGGTTGATGACAACTTTCAGCCACGTCATGGTACCATTTAACGGTCTCTTGTGAGTCAAATTAGCATTTAATTTTAAGACCCCATGCCATCTATTTAAGCCTATTTTTCTTTTCAAAGGTTAAATTTTATTCCTTTGTATTTGTTAGCCCTGATTGCATTAGTTTTTTTCATCATTTTTCGCCACCTTGAGCTGTATCATGGCTAAACGTTCATCTCTTTCCAGCTCATCCAGTCATATTCCTCTCATGGACACTAAGAGGGATATCCGAGATACCATTTTATCTCTAGAACACCTCCCATTCTATCAGCAGGTCTGTTTAAATGTAAAATCATGTCCTATTTTCTCCGCCATGGGAAATTTAGGCATACTGTCTACATGTATCCCTAGGACTCATGTTTTTCCTGAGTTTGTGCACTAGCTGGTATCTGTCATGTATCCTGGTAAATGCTTTGTAATGAATTTCATAGGAGAGAATGTTCTACAAGTCTTGGCCCAGTTAATCCGTCAAGCCTTATGTTACCCAGAGTCTGAATCATATGTTCAATTCACTGATGAGTCATTGGCAGCGTATTGTGATAATCTTGCAGGACAAGAATTCACCCAGATCACCTTCTTCCTAAGGTCAAACACGAAGCGGTTTGCACTAGATAGTAAAGAGTTCTCCCTAGAAGTTTTTTATGCATAATTTCGGCGAGTGCTAAGATGTAAGTTAAATATACTAGGAAAGGAGGATGATAGCCTAATTGATAAATCAGTACTGGGACTATTTGCGTTAATGATGAATTTGGGAGTAGTGCTTGACATCCCTTCTTACTGGCAGGAGGTCGTCAATACTCAACTCATGAGTTTATCACTCATTGAGTCGTTCAGGTTCCCTTATCTTATCACTTATCTCTTTTCTCTTTTTATATCAAAATGTGGAAGAATTCTTGCATTTTTGGTTGAACATCATGGATATAAATAAAAAGAGGTAGTCAGTAGTGTTTTGTACTGATGTAGTAAGAGAGGAAAAAAATGATGAGGGGGTGTTTGAATTTGCAAATAATTTCATGTCTACTACCTATAAGATTTTGAATGGGGTTTTTCCCCCTTGTTTCTTGCCAAAGGCTCAAGAATTTCTTCAGTTAGGTATTAATTGTAAATTTGGAGACTGGTATGTGTATGAAGATTACTCAGAGATTAGACTTTATGGAGTAGGGATAGAATCATATAGACTTCCCACATTTGTTCCTATGATATTATTCGCCTTAGAATTCATTAGGAAGTGTTTGAATGTGGACCAAATACATTTTGTCCCAAATGAAAAAGGGTCACATGTTTAAATTACTGATGTCTGTGGGTCCATTTATAGTCAAGATGAGGTAGGCAATTGATGAGGTTAACAAGATATTAGATGGTATGCACTTGTTATTAAGAGATAAATGGGCTTATGATCCTCATAAAGTAATTTCAAATAGGAGAGTTAAAAATGGCTAGTCATCATTTTTTCATGATAGTAGACCTGACATAGAGAAGTTAGCCAATTCTGAAGATAAGGAGAAAAGAGCCGGAAAGAGAAAAAAATTCACTGAAGACATAGCAGGTTCTCAGCATGGTTTATTGCTTCAGCTAGGAGATTAAAATAATGTTCCAGCCACACCAAGAAGACATGGAGATTCTCAGGATCAAATACCTTTGATTAAACAAGTGTTTGCTCAAATTGTTGAAAGGAATCAAAAAATGAAGGCTAGCATGGAGGCATAAGCTAAATATCAAGTAACTCCAGACCAAACAAGATTGTTGACTGCCATGGATCTAGAAAGAGATCATTTTAAAATTTCTCTCTCTCACCCTTCTAATATTACTATAGGGTCATCAACTAATTTCAAAACTGTAAATTTAACTATTGATGTGAGAAAGATTCCTTTGCTTGATAAAGTAAATTTACTCATGCAAACAGGTCAATTAATAGTGAATGATCTAACCAAGACAAATGAAATGGATCTTAAGGCAGAGAATATGCTAGGGAAGGTGATCAAGCAACTGAAATTGGAAAAATCCAACTCCAGGTCCCTAACAACCCAAAATAAAGAACTAAAGAAGATAATTGTGAATATTGGAGTAGATCCAAATGATATGTCTATTGTGCAGAAATTACTACAAAGTGCAGAATCACATATTTCTGTGTTAAAGAAAAATTTGAAATTACCTATAGGGGAGCATTCGATGGTAGCATAGGTGGTAGAAGTGAAAATTGAAAAGGAAATCCTTCTTTAGCATCTCTTAGAGAAAGAAGAAGAAATTTCTAAGTTGAAAGAAACTATACTAAAATTGCAAAGCCAGATTGATTCCCATTCCTATACTATCATTATGCCATCTGGAAATGATGATCCAACAACACAGTTATCTCAATTAAACACTGAACTGAAAATGGCAGAGAATAAAATTAGAAAGGCATAGAATGATCTGGAAACAGTAACAAAAATAATGCAGGCCAAGGATGGAGAAATTAATAAGTACAGGACAGATTTTCAAATAGCCAATGCTGAAATCAAGAGTCTAAAGGAGAAATTGAAGGGAAATATAACTTTGATACAGGCTAAAGATATCATCTGGAATGAAATCATTGGAGAGATGAAAGTAGCCTCAGAATCTTTGACTATTGTATCAGAAGATAGAAGCATTTTCAGAGACTTTGAAGACCAAGTTATGACAGATAAGTAGAAGACCATTAACAGAGCCATATGGGCAAAGAAGTTTATTGATTTCATAGATTCAAATACTGATCAAGAATTAGAGGAAAATTATATTAAAGATAGGATCCTATATGTTGTTGAGATTAATAAGTTGATTGTTAAAAATACTTGCAGGAAGAGCGCTGAAAATAAGTTGATAGAGATTAAAGAATTAGTGAACAGATTTGATAATTTGTATGACAAAAGATCCATGGTAGGATTTCCATCATGCTGGGACCTTAAAGGCAGTATTTTATCATGGGATTCCTATGAACCATTATTGGTATTGGAAAAAATTAAGGTGGATAACACTCATGAGAAAACTCAGATCCTGAAAGGAACAACAGTTATTAACTTTCTTTAGAGGCATTTTCAGTTATTATGGATGGTGAAGACTTTATTTACAGAGCGACCAACATTTAATAGGATCACTACCTTTAGACTGGAGTACCACAAGTTGATCAACTCTGCTAAGACAAATATTGAAGTGTGGAAGAAATGCAGAGCTTGGATGGTTGTTCTACCTAATGATCCCTCATCTTCTAAAAATACAAGTCAGACAATCAGGAGAATGTAGTAGCATCGGAGAAAATTCACGTTCAGTAGATATATAAGAGTTTTAGTTTTATTTTATCTTTATTAAGAGAGTTCAATTGTAATGAGATACTTTGATGATATGTAATAGGTGGTTTAAACAGTTTCAAGTAGTTTGAGTAGTTAAGAGTAGTTTCAGTAGTTACAAACTGATTTACATTGTATTTAAAGAGGAAGATAAGAAAGGAAAAGGTTCCAAGTTTTGGACCTTTGGACTACTACAAATTTTGTACTCAAATTTTTGATAATTAATGAATGAAGATCAATATTCTTGCATCTATTGTTGTTGATATGTTTTCCAGTTCCCATTCTGTATTTTTCCTTCTATGAATAAAATTAAGTAATGTAGTTGCGGGTCTCCTTTTACATATGTAAATAAGAGTTAAACATCCTTAATGGGCACTCCATTTTAACTATTCCGCTCACATAAAATTCTTCTAAAGTTTAAAGTGATAGATCTTGTTTATCAGCATATCATTTTGAGCTTCCTTCATGTTCTTCCTATCACTCCAATTAATATCATCAAATAATGGCATTGTGAAGCATTTATTATATTAGATTCTTGAGGGTTTTAATAATTAATTTCTAAAGGTGATTAAGCAAACACTGTCTAATATCATATTTGTGTGACATATATATATATATGTGTGTGTGTGTTTGTGTGTGTGTGTCTTGAGCATTGATTCTGTTAGACTCCTATACCAATAGGTGTCATATTTCATGATTGTCTTATTGAATTATGGAATATGTTCAAACCTTCTTACTTGAGCAAAGGTGTTCCATATTCTTAAAAAACCAAAAAATCAAAAAAGTTAAAAAATGTAAAGAGGGTATACCCTAAAAGAAAGATCAAAGGGTAAAAAGAATAAAAATGGTCAAAAAAGAGAAAGAAATGAACCCCAAGCAAAAAATAGACCAAGGAAAGTGTGCAAATCCAAATGCCACTACTTTTTACTCTGTTGTAATAAATCAATTGTGTGCAACTTGTGAAACTTTTGCCACAATTTATGAATAAGTCAAACTGTTTAAACTTGGCAGATAAGTAGCTAGGTAGAGTGAATAAAAGGTGCTCAACAGTTTAATCTGAGCCCTTGGATGTAATAAGGGTAGAAATAGATAGATTCATCATGTAAAAAGAAAAGATTGATCAGGGTTTGCAAGTCTAAATGCACCCTAATAAAGAAGACAAAATGGTAGTGTTAAGTATATAGGGTAGGTAGATGGTGCTGCAAAGTGTTATCTGATGAATGGTGCTGCTACATGTTAGTTAATCATTTACTTTCATCAAAAGTACTGAAGCAGAAAATACACTGGAAAATCACAGCAAGCAAAGTCAAATTCATTAACCTCCCCATCATTTTTCCCCCTCAAGAGTTTTACTAATTTCCCCCAAAAGTACTAAGGTATCTGGAGATCAAAAGGGCTCAAGGCATTTCCTTGACTTCTGGAGGGACCGGACCCTCGGCCTAATGATCAAAAAGACCTAAGCACTTGAAATAATCCATCATTGATTATCTTCCATTTTTAACTTTTTCCTAAGTAAAATCCTATTTTACTTAGGAAACCGATGCAATATTCCATAAAATTCCTCAAAACAACTTGTTATTCTAAGTTTAAGTGTTGAAGATAAAATGTTGCAATTTACTTCATAAGTTATCACTTTCTTAGATGTACAAAGATTTTTTGATTTTCCTTGTACTTTTTCATATTAACATTTGATTTTACTATATTAAATCCCTAGTAAAATCCCCTTTCCTAAGTATATAACTCCCTTTTCTAATAAATATCCCCAAAACCCTATATTATAATGTTTTACCAAAGTATATATTCCCACACGTTGAAAATAAACACCCCGCTTTATAAAGCCCTTTGGTTAAAACTATAGCCTTATACATTAATCCCCGCCCTATGGTGAATTAGTTGTGTATTAATTAATTCATCGTATAATAAAATATATATAAAAAGCGTTAGACATGTAATATATGTGTTTAACACCAAAAACAAGAATAAAATGCGACGGATTCCTGCGCCACCGTGGTCCGTCCACGTGGCATTCCTCTCAAGCCAACTCCGCCTCGACCCTTTACCTTTGCATATGGGATTAATTAGTTATTTGAACTAATTAATAACCTTTCACTTACCAATCGAAATCCTCCCGGGGCGATTAAATAACAGTTGAACGAATGTAAATCCCGCCGGGCCCACTTTTCAATCCCCCGCATGTTTCCCTTTCCTTCAGCCGTCGGATCATCCCTCCATTGATCAACGGTCATGATCAATCCCGCTGCCCATCCCGTGTGAGTTATTTAGCCAGCGGGGAATGGGTGGTTTTGACTAATCAGACCATCCACGTGGCGTTAGAGCTATGGAATCGCTCCCCTCGCGTCTTTTACTGCCTTCGTCCATAAGCGGTGCGGGCTCACCGCTTACCGCTTACCGCATACCGCCGGCCCCACTTTCCTACGTCACCCCGTACGTCAATGACGTCATCACCTCGAAAAAGACAAAAACCCTTTTTGACTTGTAAATAAGCCATTTTCGTGTTTTTTCAGTTATTTTTAGTTTCTGAAAGAGACAGAGCTCCCGCTGCAATTTCAAATTCCACTGCAAATACACCAATTTACTCCGAAATTCAGCTGCGCCCATGTTGAAGAACGTCCCCGCCATTGTTCATTACCTGTTAAAGAACAAGTTTCCGTTTAAAATACAGGTATTTATCATTTCATGCCCCGACTGCGAAAAACTCAGTTTCCTTTGTTTTTTCGCTGAAAAAGTGGTTAAAAATCATCACTGAGTCCTCCCTGGAGATTTTAAACCTGTGAAATTGCTCCCCGAAACTGCAAATTCTTCCAATTCCCTTCGTTTCAAGAATCCCGCCCGGCCCGTGAAGAAAACCAAAAACCTCCATTTTGAATCCACAAGAACCAAAATGGAGGCCCCAATCCAATTTCCCGAGATATCTCATCCCCTCAGTCCTTATTTTCCCAGAAATTATCCACTGCTATCATGCCAATTATGATCCAAATCAGAAAGCAGTTTTATCCCCAAGTCAAAGCGTATCAAAATCAAAGAGTATCAGTGGATAAAGTGTATCAGATAAAAGTCAGAGTGAAAAGTCAAAACAAAGTTACAGAGCAGTCAAAGGTAAACAGTAAAAATGAAGTTACAGAGCAGTCAAAGGTAAACAGTAAAAATGAAGTTACAGAGGCAGTAAAATGGTAAAAAGAGATGAAAATAATTTCACCAACATTGAAGTTTATCTAAAGTGAAAGTAAAACAGTGAAAGGAACAAAAAAGTGAAAAGATGAAAAATACAACAAGAAGGAACATTTTTGCAGAAATTGCATATTTCAGTCATAGTTTTGCAGAAACTATTGTGATCAATAAAAGATGAATTTTACAAAACTGAAGGAGGTTTATGTTCTTAAGAGTACCATCTACAAAAACCTCTCTCACTTTTCTAACAGCTATTATGGTTTTGGAAATATTAAACAAAGTTGGAAAGCACTTTTTGCAGAAAATGACAGTCAAGTCATCATTTTGCAGAGAATATTGTGGCCAATCCGAAATACATTTCACAAAAATGAAGGAGGTTTTTGTTCCTAAGAGACCCATATACAAAAACCTATCTCAGTTTTTGCACAGTGGTTTTATAATGAGAGATACATGCGCATCTTTACAGGCTATTTTTCAGACTCTGTAAAACTCTGTTTTACACATATTTTTTTACAGAGAATATTATGCACAGCTGGAGAGGAATTTTGGGAAACTGAAAGAGGTTTATCTCACCAACATATTAATCCACAATAACCTCTTTCACTTTTTACATATTTATTACGGATTGAGAAATACGAAGATATCATTGGACCCTAAGTTTGCAGAATTGTTGGAGCAGATTGCACAAAGAAAGGAAGCAGTTAGTGACTTGGATGCCTCATCATCAACTAAGATTTGGATCAAATTCGAATTCTCCTCTTTGTCATCACCTATCCATCAAAAATAGTGCCAAATAGTTTGAGTGTCCTTTACTTTAGTTCTATTTATGTAAATAGTTGGAGAGATTTGTGAACCAATTTTGATATTTGTTTCAAGATATTTTAGTTTAGAATTTGTATAAATACTCCACTCTTGGAAGCATTTGGGTGGATTCTATTACTCTGCTGTAACATTGAGGTTTTCGGAATAAAAAGCTTTTGGACAAATTTACTTGTGGCTTACTGGATGACGTTTTGAAGCACTGGACTTGTTGCAGGATTCATGTGTTGGACTTCAGTTCAATAAGTTTTCCAACCCTTGTGTTTACCTTTTATATTAGTTTATGCTATCATCATATCCGTTTCTGAATAGTTTACATAAAGGATTGAAACAGAATTTGCTTAATTGTACTCTGTTTTCAAATGTGATTATTCTCGATGTTTTCTTCTGGATTAGTTATAAGCATGAATTCTTAATTGCTCATGTTTTGCTGATTCAATATTGTTGATTACTGTAACAAGGAATCCTTCATTGCTCTTTGCTTGTAATCATTTCTCTTCTTCCTCTTGAATATGGTAAAAGATTCTTAGTTGCCTTTCATCCCTTCAAGACCATCCATCCATTTTAAATTTTAAGGATTGTTCTCCGTCTAGCTATCTTGCCCTGTAATACCATCTTGTGTTCAGAAAAGAAATCCAGTAAAGCCATCCTTAGACTCCATAGCCCAATGGACTGAAAGCCCTCAACCTTGCCCTTAGTTTGTGGATTCCACCATTTTCCCAAAACAAACTTCGAAATCTATAACTAGCCTAAAATCATTCAAAAAAAAAGATAAATCATAAAGAGAGAGCCCTCTCTGGATGCAGATTGGCTAGATTCTGCATCTAAAAGGTTGGTTTGTGGTTACCTCGGGTATACTTTCCTCTTACACAACTTCTAGGAAAACCCGAGTGATAACATAGTGGCGACCATACTGGGGATCTGAATCATTTCACTGTTATTATTGTTTGATTTATAAGCTATAGACAGAGTCTGAAGATCAGCCAGGTAGCCTTTGAAATTGCTTTTGCTCTGCAATTGCAAAAGTAAATAAATGCTGCTTCAGTCTATCTCTGATTTAGCTTATACATTGAACCTTAGTTTCAAACATTCAATCAGACTCTCTAGTTTAATAAATCTTTGAGAAAATTTTAATTAAAAATCTTAAATTTCTTAAAGAAATCATAGAAGTTGTTTTGAAAATTCATAAAAAAAATTAAAATAATCATAAAATATTCAAAATTTGGTTTCCTGAAGAACTAAATTTTTCTTCAGAATTGTTTTACAGGTTTAGATCTGATCTATGATGGTGGACAGGGATCAGACACACAAAGGTTAAAATCATCCACTTGGCGACTCCAAATCAATTTCAGAATCAAGACTCCACTGGAGGAATGAACCTCAAAGAACAATATGGAAAGATCAGGCTTTCAACTTGGATTGTTATCCAAGACATTATGTTCTTTCTAAATTGATAGAGTTTTCCAATGTATATTGTATTTTAGAGAAGATCTTAGAGTAGTTTTTAATTTATCTCTTTTGAAAATTGTAAATATAAAATCTCCATGCATATTTGAGCATCATTCTTCTGACTCTTTTGATATCATTTTCCAATCAAGACACTGTTGATCAGAGGTCTACAACTTCAAATTTCAGAGCAATTCCACAACCAAATAATCCATATTCCAAAGCATTAATAATGATACTGAATGACAGGGTTTATGGAAAATCTTCCATTTGATGAAATTTTAAATGAATTCAGGGATGAGTTATCAAAACTTCAGTTTGATGAGGATTTTCTAAGAGATTTCTTTCTTCTTTTTAAATCAAGAAAATGTTCTCCTCAAGTTAAAAAATGGCTTCTTGATATAATTTCTGAAAATTATGAAAATGAAATCAAACTTTTGCATTCTCAAATTCAGTCATACAATTTCCGAAATCCTAAGGAATTCTTTGAAAATCTTCCTTCTCCAAAGCAAGAGCAAATTGTACTATCTTTTGACTCGCATATTGAAGATGATTATTCTTTCAAACACAAGACTGAAGAAATAAGTTCATGGTCTAATATTCATAATTCAATTGAACAATTAGTCATTGAAGGCCTAGAAGTAAATAACATACATCATGCTTTTATTGATCCTATATTAGATTATATGGAGAATCTTTTGAACCCAAATTTGCAAACATGTTTTCTTTATAAAGATCAAATACATCAAAAGTGTCCTTTACACATCATATCATTTATTATAAAGGCACATGATCATAACCTACTTCCAATTTTGATCACAAGCAATCAAGTTGTCCATTTATTTTTACAGCTACTTGATTGGCTTCATTGGCATTTTTGTATTACCTGATTCAATAAGATTTTGGTAGATTAGAATAGGTAAATGAGTGCCAATAAGCTCAGAATTTTGAGCAATTTTTTTTAGTGTTTCAACTTTCAGCTAGTTTTTCATTAAGTTGGTTTGAAATTTTTTGTGTGCTGTTTTAGTTTTAGATCAGATTTCAGGTTGCAGAAAAAGGACTATATTCAATTCAAGATTTTCAACCACAAAAAATGCATGTTTGGGATTAGAACAAGGCAGAAGATTTGTAACTGGGAAACAAAGTTTTCAGTTTGATTGGATGGTGACTTCTTGGAATTGAAGCCCGAAGTGAAGGCCCTAAGTTCCAAAAGTTTCACTATCATATGTAAAATAAAGCTACCAGAAGAAGGAAGATTTCATACTTTCAGTTTGAAGACATTTTGAGGCATCTGACCTGCTGTTCTTGACTTTTCACAAGGAAAAGCCATCCCCAAGTGGAGCCAGTGTTAGACTCCTATACCAATAGGTGTCATATTTCATGATTGTCTTGATTGAACTATGGAATATGTTCAAACCTTTTTCTTGAGCAAAGGTGTTCCATATTCTTAAAAAACCAAAAAATCAAAAAAGTTAAAAAATGTAAAGAGGGTATACCCTAAAAGAAAGATCAAAGGGTAAAAAGAATAAAATGGTCAAAAAAGAGAAAGAAATGAACCCCAGGCAAAAAATAGACCAAGGAAAGTGTGCGAATCCAAATGCCACTACTTTTTACTCTGTTGTAATAAATCAATTGTGTGCAGCTTGTGAAAATTTTTCCACAATTCATGAATAAATATCTAGCCAAATGTAAACTTTAATTCATGAGCAAGTAGCTATAGAGTAAACAAAAGGCGCCAACAGCTTAATCTGAGCCCTTGATACGGCTAAGGTATGAAATGATAGATTCATCATGTAAAAGAAAAGATTGATTGTGTTTTGCAAGCTCTGGCATGCAAGCGTTTAAAGAAGACAAAACAGTAGTGTTAAGTAGATAGGGTAGGTAGATGAAGCCAGTGTTATCCTGGATGAATGGTGCTACATGTTAGTTAACTTACTTTCATCATATAACGAAGGTGAAATACATTGAAATCACAGCTCAATCCATAACCTCCCCCATCATTTTTTCCCCTCAAGAGTTTTACTAATTTCCCCAAAAGTACTAAGGTAATTGGAGATCAAAGGGGCTCAAGGCATTTCCTTGACTTCTGGAGGGACCGGACCCTCGGCCTAATGATCAAAAAGACCTAAGCACTTGAAATAATCCATCATTGATTATCTTCCATTTTTAACTTTTTCCTAAGTAAAATCCTATTTTACTTAGGAAACCGATGCAATATTCCATAAAATTCCTCAAAACAACTTGTTATTCTAAGTTTAAGTGTTGAAGATAAAATGTTGCAATTTACTTCATAAGTTATCACTTTCTTAGATGTACAAAGATGTTTTGATTTTCCTTGTCCTTTTTCATATTAACGTTTGATTTTACTATATTAAATCCCTAGTAAAATCCCCTTTCCTAAGTATATAACTCCCTTTTCTAATAAATATCCTCAAAACCCTTTATTATAATGTTTTACCAAAGTATATATTCCCACACGTTGAAAATAAACACCCCGCTTTATAAAGCCCTTTGGTTAAAACTATAGCCTTATACATTAATCCCCGCCCTATGGTGAATTAGTTGTGTATTAATTAATTCATCGTATAATAAAATATATATAAAAAGCGTTAGACATGTAATATATGTATTTAACACCAAAAACAAGAATAAAATGCGACGGAGTCCTGCGCCACCGTGGTCCGTCCACGTGGCATTCCTCTCAAGCCAACTCCGCCTCGACCCTTTACCTTTGCATATGGGATTAATTAGTTATTTGAACTAATTAATAACCTTTCACTTACCAATCGAAATCCTCCCGGGGCGATTAAATAACAGTTAAACGAATGTAAATCCCACCGGGCCCACTTTTCAATCCCCCGCATGTTTCCCTTTCCTTCAGCCGTCGGATCATCCCTCCATTGATCAACGGTCATGATCAATCCCGCTGCCCATCCCGTGTGAGTTATTTAGCCAGCGGGGAATGGGTGGTTTTGACTAGTCACACCATCCACGTGGCATTAAAGCTATGGAATCGCTCCCCTCGCGTATTTTACCGCCTTCGTCCATAAGCGGTGCGGGCTCACCGCTTACCGCTTACCGCATACCGCCGGCCCCACTTCCTTACGTCACCCCGTACGTCAAATGACGTCATCACCTCGAAAAAGACAAAAACCCTTTTGACTTGTAAATAAGCCATTTTCGTGTTTTTTCAGTTATTTTTAGTTTCTGAAAGAGACAGTGCTCCCGCTGCAATTTCAAATTCCACTGCAAATACACCAATTCACTCCGAAATTCAGCTGCGCCCGTGTTGAAGAACGTCCCCGCCATTGTTCATTACCTGTTAAAGAACCAGTTCCGTCCGAAAACAGGTATTTATCATTCCATGCCCATCATAAAATCGCCTTGTTTGTCGCTTGTAAAGTATAAAATCACTGAAATTCCTCCGGAGATTTTAAACTGTAAAATTGCTTCCAACTTTAGCAAATTTTCCAATTCCCTTCGTCACAAGAATCCTACCGCCCGTGAAGAAAACAAAACTCATTTTAATCCACAAGAACCAAAAATGGAGGCCCTAATCCAATTTCCCGAGATATTTCATCCCCTCAGTCCTTATTTTCCCAGAAATTATCCACTGCTATCATGCCAATTATGATACAAATCAGAAAGCAGTTTTATCCCCAAGTCAAAGAATATCAAAATCAAAGAGTATCAATGGATAAAGTGTATCAGGTAAAAGTCAGAGTGAAAAGTCAAAACAAAGTTACAGAGCAGTCAAAGGTAAACAGTAAAAATGAAGTTACAGAGCAGTCAAAGGTAAACAGTAAAAATGAAGTTACAGAGGCAGTAAAATGGTAAAAAGAGATGAAAATACTTTCACCAACATTGAATTTTATCTAAAGTGAAAGTAAAACAGTCAAAGGAACAAAAAGTGAAAAGATGAAAAATACAACAAGAAGGAACATTTTTGCAGAAATTGCATATTTTAGTCATAGTTTTGCAGAAACTATTGTGATCAATAAAAGATGAATTTTACAAAACTGAAGGAGGTTTATGTTCTTAAGAGTACCATCTACAAAAACCTCTCTCACTTTTCTAACAGCTATTATGGTTTTGGAAATATTAAACAAAGTTGGAAAGCACTTTTTGCAGAAAATGACAGTCAAGTCATCATTTTGCAGAGAATATTGTGGCCAATCCGAAATACATTTCACAAAAATGAAGGAGGTTTTTGTTCCTAAGAGACCCATATACAAAAACCTATCTCAGTTTTTGCACAGTGGTTTTATAATGAGAGATACATGCGCATCTTTACAGGCTATTTTTCAGACTCTGTAAAACTCTGTTTTACACATATTTTTTTACAGAGAATATTATGCACAGCTGGAGAGGAATTTTGGGAAACTGAAAGAGGTTTATCTCACCAACATATTAATCCACAATAACCACTTTCACTTTTTACATATCTATTACGGATTGAGAAATACGAAGATATCATTGGACCCTAAGTTTGCAGAATTGTTGGAGCAGATTGCACAAAGAAAGGAAGCAGTTAGTGACTTGGATGCCTCATCATCAACTAAGATTTGGATCAAATTCGAATTCTCCTCTTTGTCATCACCTATCCATCAAAAATAGTGCCAAATAGTTTGAGTGTCCTTTACTTTGGTTCTATTTATGTAAATAGTTGGAGAGATTTGTGAACCAATTTTGATATTTGTTTCAAGATATTTTAGTTTAGAATTTGTATAAATACTCCACTCTTGGAAGCATTTGGGGTGAATTCTATTACTCTGTTGTAACATTGAGGTTTTCGGAATAAAAATCTTTTGGACAAATTTACTTGTGGCTTACTGGATGACGTTTTGAAGCACTGGACTTGTTGCAGGATTCATGTGTTGGACTTCAGTTCAATAAGTTTTCCAACCCTTGTGTTTACATTTTATATTAGTTTATGTTATCATCATATCCGTTTCTGAATAGTTTACATAAAGGATTGAAACAGAATTTGCTTAATTGTACTCTGTTTTCAAATGTGATTATTCTCGATGTTTTCCTCTGGATTAGTTATAAGCATGAATTCTTAATTGCTCATGTTTTGCTGATTCAATATTGTTGATTACTGTAACAAAGAATCCTTCATTGCTCTTTGCTTGTAATCATTTCCCTTCTTCCTCTTGAATATGGTGAAAGATTCTTAGTTGCCTTTCATTCCTTCAAGACCATCCATCCACTTTAAATTTTAAGGATTGTTCTCTGTCTAGCTATCTTGCCCTGTAATACCATCTTGTGTTCAGAAAAGAAATCCAGTAAAGCCATCCTTAGACTCCATAGCCCAATGGACTGAAAGCCCCCAACCTTGCCCTTAGTTTGTGGATTCCACCATTTTCCCAAAACAAACTTTGCATCTATAACTAGCCTAAAATCATTCAAAAACAAAGATAAATCATAAAGAGAGTCCTCTCTCGGATGCAGATTATTAGATTCTCGCATCTAAAAGGTTGGTTTAGAAAACATTTTTATACTTTCCTCTACACAACTTAGAAAACCCGAAAGATAACAGATTCTTACCACAACTAAGGGATTGTTTCTTTGAGATACAACAAAGTAAACATATCAAGAAAACATAACAGAATCAAGTTCTAAAAGCAGTGTTACAGGGCAAGGTATTTGAGCGAAATCAGATCTTAAAGGCTAAGTGGCGAAGTGGTTTTCAATTGAGATCAAGGAGCAATTAAGGATTCCTTAAACTAGATAATGAAGGAAGGTGAAAGAGGTCAATCAGGATAAGAGAGCAATTAAGGATTCTCAAATCCAAATATCAGAAGAAAACATTAAAATTAATAACAATTCATAATAGAGTGTACTTAAACAAATTCTACAATAATATTCCTGTTATAACATTTAAATTTGGAAAACATGCAATTTTATGGAATACTTAAGGAAAAAACATGAACAATTGAAATATACTTCACTAAAATGGCTCAACACATGAATCCTGTAAAGAAATGCCTTTATTACTTGTCATGTCTGCCAACTTGGAAAACTTACAATAAACCCTTTGGTAGTAGATCAATTCAACTATAGAAATGTTCATGAATCCACCCTCAATACATCGAATTGCTGAAGTATTTATACAAAGTATCCTATCAACTGATTAGGATTTAATCAAGGGAAATAAAATATCTTCATGCAAGAAGATAGAGACATATATTTAACTAAATGCAAATTTTCCTTGTTTTATTGATTTGTTGTTTGATTCTTAGATATTTTTTTGTCTTATCTCTCACGTTGGCTATATCTTTTATGCTTGCTGGCTTTCACGCTACTTGTCATCTAAATTTTATTTTGACTCTGCCTTTATCTGTCTTCGTCTTTAACCTATATTTTCTCTATCTGCTTGTTTTGTTTACTCTTTAACTCTATGAATTTTCTTTCACCCTACTGCTCTCTTACTTTTTTTTAATTTTACCTGTCACAGTAAATCACACCATTTTTCCTAGGCTTCTTTTTCGCAATTTTTAACAGCAATGGTGAAAATTTTTTTAGGGCGGTATTTATTCTTTTTAACTGAAGGTAGTTAATCATATGGGAAGGAGGTTTAATTTTCAAACAATAACTGGTTTTGTTGCAATGGGAGGCGTATTGGAGGTTATCGCATTGCGAAAATAAGTATAGTGGTTTCGGGACTGCAGGTGCAATTAAATATGGGACTGACGCGTGGCAAATGGGTGGGGGTGCAAAACCACCCATTTCACACCCCCCCCCCTCGGTTTTAAACATTGGACTGTCGGGGGCGCGAAAGATTCTATTGGTCGTTGGATCTTAATCGGATGGATTGTTTGGATAAGGAGTTGGGGTGTTTTGATAGATGGGACCTAGGAATATGTAAAGTGGAAGTGTTTGTATGGATGGGTTAATATTTTAGTGGGAAGTAATATGTGCGCGGTTATAGTAAAGTGGGACCTGGATATATATAAACTATAGGTTAAATTAGTATAAAGGGGGTTAATATGATATGAGATCAGGGATATTAATAAAGTGGGAGGGAAAATGAAATATATAAAGTGGGGGTATTTTATTGAGTGGGTAATTCAAATCAGAAAGGGAAGTGGGGTTGTTATGTAGGTATATCCTCTTTAGCGGATAGAGACGATCCCGCTAGCCCTAGGGTGGGTCTAGTAACAAGAGGACACGCTAAAGTGTTTCTTCCTAGTTAATGAATGAACAAAAGACATGGTAGATTTACCTACCTTGAATCCAATGTTGTCGATGTTGCAGAAAGAGTAGTGGTCTCTCGCTCCTGCCTTGGAAAGTCACGATCCAATTGCTATCATGCTCAGATACCTGCACATAGGACAAAGAACAAGAACAACATATGGCAGAATATTTTCACTCACAACTATTAGCCAGTCAAATAGGGCTAAACATATCACATCAAATAAACATCATAACACAATAGTGGAACCAAACAGTACTCATGTATATTAATGAGTAGAAGGAAGAGTACAACCGGCTTTGACATCGCAATCTCCTCCAGTGGGGTTCAGACGAAATGCGTCTCAACTGTTGGTTAGGGAATTCAGACTCAATCTCTCTTAGAAGTCATCGACTCAAGCTCTCTTACAAAATATTTCTTACTCTATCTCCTCTAGAAACTTAGTTGTAGTATAATTCTCCTAGTTCAACTATTCAGCAGTTCTGCTATAATTTGTTCAGCTGGCTTCTACCAAAGGAGATAGTTTCTTATATAGAGGGAAGAGAGGAGGTTTGGATCCCTACAAAGGTGGGAGGGAGACCTATCCTTTAGGAGAGTTCCAAGGGAGGTGGAAACTACTAACTAAAGGAAGGAGTCCGTGGTTGTTTCAGTTCAACCGCTCCCAATGACTCATCCTCGAGGTGGTTGGAATGGAACCTCCACCTCTATTTTTAAAAAGCATTCCATATACAGCTTGGCGCTGGTGTCTAACTGGCACAAAGCACCAAGTGGCAAGAGCTCAATGTTAAATTTCCAGGTCAGCGCGAGGATGTAATGGGCTACTCGCACCAAGGAAAAAATAGGAATTTTCACAGCTCTGCTTAGGGAAATGTCAACAAGAAGAATGTTGCTTTCATCAAAAGGGATGCAAGGATGGTATTTGCAAAGCATGACACTATTTTTTGGTCACAGAAATGAACCTCCAATGTGCGAGTGGGGGTTTGTAGGGATAGTGACAAAATGCTGTGTAACAGGGGCCCGACATTACTTTAACCATTTAAAAATATGCAAAGTGGGTTTTTGTATGTTTTTTATGGAAAAGGGGAGTTAGTAAAGGGGAAATTATTTTTCAAAGGAAAAATGGATTTTTAACTAGGGAAAGGGGTTTTAGTAAGGAAAATAGGTTTTTAAGAAGGGGAAAAGGGTTAGAATAAGGGGAAATGGATATGAATTCCAAGAGTGGAAATATGATTTTAGTAAGGGGAAGGGGATTTAGGAGAATATTAGTGATATGAGATGAATTAAATGATGTTGTCCATTACTTGTGAAAGTAATCTACCTACCCTTTATTTACCCTAACATTTTTTACTTCATTTATTGGGTGCATTTGAGCTTGCTGACCCTTTTTATTTTCTTTTGATAAGCAAACTAACCTACTTCTAACCTTATAACTTCCAATGGCTCAGATTAAACTGATGAGCTCATTTTTATTCTCTACCTAACTACTGATCTACCAAGATTAAATGGTTTGGCCAGATATTTATTCACTAACTATCATGACATGAAATTTAAAAGCATGAATGAATCAAGATTAAACTATATGATCATCATGAATTGTGGCATTTTGGACAAGTTGCACACAATATTATTTGCATAGAGTAAACTAAGAGTAGTGGCATTTGAATGTGCAACACTTTTAGGATCTATTTTTGTTTCTTTTTGTGGGGTTCATACTTTCTATTCTTTTTTTATCTTATTTTCTTTTGGTCCTTTGATTTTTCTTTTAGGACTTACCCTCTTTTCATTTTTTAATATTGGAAAACATTTGTAGAAAGCAAAGTATGTACAATATTACAAGAATCAACATAGTCAATTCAAAATTATGATCCCTATTATTATATGACCCTAATAGGTTGAATGTACCTTTAATACCTTTTTCACAAACTTATCCCTAATTACTAACTCCCATGATGGTGACAATGGTGATGACATGACTCCCATGTAGATTTTGATGACATGAGAAAATTATGACACCTAATGCATATCTTAACCATGATTTTGAACTTTGAACCCTTTAAGTATGCATGTGAATGACTTAATGACAAAAATGATGACAAAGACACTCATTTGACCTTGAAAATGGAGGGACTAGTAAAGATACCTAAGACATGACTCAAGACTCATTTGACAATAAAAAGACATGTCAAATTTTATTTGAAAATATAACAATTTGACCTAAGATCCTATCAATCGCATGGAAAGAGCACATTTGATCACTGGTGACTCATAGACACTAACATTGGCTCCAGATGGGGATGGAGGCTCCTTTAGGAGGTTTAAAGAACACGGTAGACCAATTTTCCTCATCCATTGGGAGATGGAATCAAAATAGAATATTTGACACTCAAATGACTGACTAACTAAACTGAGAGAAATAAAAACTGGCTGACTCACATATGGCAGCAGATCATCAGGATCTTAGGGCCTTTACCTCAAGCTTCAAATCCTGATGATAATCGCCCACCTACTGAAGATATATATACAATAATGCGATATTATCCCTCCAGTGTAACAAATCCCACAAATGGCTACTCACTTGAATCATGCTCACACTTTCCTTGAGCAGGCATAAAAAAACAAAAGATAGGCAACTCAAAGTGTCCATTGAACATGTGCTCATGATCCATAAATATAGGAATATTCATCTTCCTAGATGGTTACAAAAAATTGGAAATAGGGTCTTCAATAATATCAGGAGAAAGGGAAGTTTGTTCTTGAAAATCTGCGTTTCAATCAGCCATATTATCAATAGCAAAAATGTGCACATCCATAGGATACGGGACAAACTGCTCTTCTTCAATAGACTCTTCATTTTTTGAACCTAGAGGAAGATCATCATGTGCAAGAGGTTGTTAAACAACCTCTTCTATATTGCAACTCTCCTCTTCATAATCTGCTTGCAATGTTTGATGATTATTTTCTGCCATAATTACATTGTCTAAAATTCCACACAAGCCAATTCAAAATTATTATTTGCATGAATCTGCCTTTGGAATAGTGTTTCAGAAAGTGGATGAGCTAGAGAGACAGATGAGTGGTGAATTTCTAGATATCCTTGTTCATGCATTTCATCATAAACCTCATCTTGGTCTTTACAAACCTAATCTTGAAATAAAAACCCAGAGAAATAACAATTTTAAAAAACAAGTGAATGATTATCATCATACCTCTCATCCAAAAGACAAGGTTTTGGATGCTCATGGAAAACTTTAAATGCAACAACAACTTCAAGTGTATTTCATTCATCAAGTGCTTCCAGTATTTTAGGTTCCTCGTGTGTTTCAAAAGGAAGAATCTCAATTTGACTGTCAAAATAATCAAGGAAAACAACTTCTTGTTCATTATTTCCTTGAAAAAGTAGATGATCATCGCCATAATATGGTTCACTTCTTAAGTTTTCCATACATGAAATTTCATAATTAAGACTTGGACAAATTTCTTACCGGCTGTTAGGATGCAGATTTGTTTCATCTTCAAGAAAAGAAGAAATTAATGTGTGTTTTGAATGACCCTTTGTATCAAAGAATTTAATCTCTGTTATTTTCTGTTGGGAAGAAAATTCATGAAGGGCCTCTATGATCTCATCATCTAGACACTCTTCATCACCAAAAGCCTCTTCAAGGTATTGAATGAAATATTCATAAAACTCGCAAAAATCTTCAAACAATAATAATGAATGATGAGATTTTCCATAAAACTCAAAGAATGTTATGTGGAAAACTTTAAGAGAAAATAAGCTACCTGGCTTCAACCCTTCATACCATTATCTTGCTTTCCCTTCCATGGTAGCCATAAACATTTTCATCAAACCATCCTCATGAAACCTAATCCCAAGCTTATGTATATGCCAATGAAATTTTATTAGATGTAGGATAGCCTCATCCTCATTTTCATCTATGAATTTGGGTAGATAAGTTTTCCAATCTATGCAAGGCATTGGATTTGGAAAGCCAGGAATGTGAGCATGATTCATAAGAGCATACCTTCTAGCAATTGAATCCATATTAAGAAAAATATATGAACTAAGGCATCCTTTAGGCTACTGATTCTTCTGCCAATGGAATCACCAATAAAACCCTCATTTTTTTATCATTCTTCTAGTGGAGTCTTTGAATCAGATTGGAGTCTCCAGGTGAATGATTTCAGCCTTCCTATGTCTGATAATTGTCCACCATCAGTAATCAAATCTGATCCTTTTCGTTCACACCTGGGGAAAATGTGACCTTTCGCTCCCCGAAAACGACGCCAAAATGTTATCACCCTCCAATTTCCCAAGGCTGAGAAAGTAAGCCAAAGGGGTAACCACAAACCAACTTTACGGATGGTATCTAACCCTACCAAGCTAGAGAACACTCTCTCAAAATCACTCTCACAGCCAATGGAAATGATTAGAGAATAAGGATTTTAGGCTATTTATAAGCTCAGTAAAATTTGATTAGGGTTTTTTATTTAAGTTTGTTGGATCAAGATCATAGATCTAGGAACTAAGTCAGGGTTTTGAATAATCAATTGCAGGAATGAGAATGAGGAAAAGTATGAATTTTTAGTGACATATTTGGGTTGTCATTGTGGTATAGGGCTGAGAAATGAAATATCAAAATGATCATATGACTATGAATTCATTAATCAAAAGAAATGCAACACAAACATGAAGATATCATCAAAACAGAGCATAAAACTTATGAATTCTGCTTAAAAACTAATGAGATGATCACATGAAAGCATGCATATGGTTGTAAAGAGAAATAAACATTCAAATTGATGATAAA
This sequence comes from Pinus albicaulis, assembly GCA_034641835.2. Classification (NCBI taxonomy): domain Eukaryota; kingdom Viridiplantae; phylum Streptophyta; class Pinopsida; order Pinales; family Pinaceae; genus Pinus; species Pinus albicaulis. Next base: position 517,730,937 of record CM076583.1, on the reverse strand, counting down.
AGTAAGAAGAAACAATGTTAATAAGCATACCATAATAATCTAAAGATTATTGTTGCAATTGTCTTTGATATCACTGTAAAATGGTGTATACTAGCTCCACACTATGATTACCAAGTATCCAACCCTCACAATGACTTGAGATTGAGTACATATATAAAAAATAAGATGCCACCTCTATGGGTCAAAAACTGATCCAAAACAAATAATTAATGCATCTAATGACTCATAGCCTAATTTTAGGGGAGTTAGAAACAATTTCCCCTTTTTTGGCTAATAAGTTTAAGTCTTCATCTCAAGTTATTAAACATAAGATCTTTTATCAAAGATGACCATAAATATGCTCATTAACCATCAAAAAACTCATGAGATAGTTTTTATATCAACCAAATTAAACCTTTGACCTCCACGTGTCCAGAAAGTCTTCAAACCTAGAAGTGTAGCGAAATCTCTCAGAAACGCAGCGAAATCTCTCAGAAACGCAGCGAAATTTAGCAGAAGCGTAGTGAATTTTGAAGGACAGTTTGGATGGCTTAGGTGCATTTATAAGCTTGGATGGAGGTTGGTAAAGGTATATGAGGATGTCCAAAAAGCCTCTAAGGCATCAAATCAGAAAAAATCACCTCCAAAACACCTCAAAACCCATTCTCCCATAACTACCCCAGAAGCGCATCCTGTGGTCCAAAATAGTGCCAGAAGTGTGAAAAACTGATGGGTTTTTACCTTTTCCTGCAAATTCGTGAGATGAAATGAGAGAAAAAGTTGATTCATGTAATGTAATACTCATATGACACCTAAACATAATTTCCATTCATCATTTGAAGCCTTTGGGAAAAAGCGCAGCATGGCCACGCTGCGTTTTTGTGCACTAAAATTGCCTCAATTACCAAAAAACTCAAAAATTGCCAAAATTTTCCTAAAATTCCCTCCTTTTTCATTTTCCAATCATGGCTTAGAAAAATAGAGATGCATCAACCAAAATATCATGGCTATGCTTCTTCTTGAGCTTGCTTAGGGTCTTCTTGAGCTTTTTCTTTAGGTTCCTAACCCTGAATTTGCAAATGATGTTTCTAGTGTAGTAGTGCCTTGCCATGTGCCTCTGCATGGTAGTGTATTTGTTTGCCTTTTCCAAAAGTTTATCCAAGTACAGAGTCACTCTATCAAGAAAATAATCCCTTTCCATATCAATAATTACAACTACAGGGTCAGTGGATTCCTTGTGTGTTGGTGAAGGAGATGGCTCCTTGTCTTGCTATTTCTTCTTTGCCAATGCTCTTGTGGTAGGTCTCCTTGGTTTCCTCTGAATATCTTTGTCTCCAATATTCTATATATCTATCACTGCCTTACCTTTATCTTCAAATAATTTTTTGGATTATGGAGGCTCTTGTGAGGTACTTTGCTGCATCAACCTCATTTTCATGTGCCTATTTTCCTATTTCAAGAAGGCCACCATAATTTTTTCCTTTCAGAGATCATGGTGTAGTCCCTTGATTTGTTCTTTCTGGTCCTTGATAATGTCTGCAGTTGAATTATCTCCATGGTCAATTATTTCTTATTCACGAGGCATCTCTTCATCATTATGCTGTAGGGGTGACTCATTTCCATACCTAGGTGATTTCTTCTTATCTTCTCCTTGAACTTCTTCAATTGTAGCTTCCTTAGGCTGTCTTCTAGCTTGTGACCTAGTCAGAGGTTTAGGTATAGGCATGTCTTTAGCTATATTAGGGGCAAAAAAAAATATTTTCCCCTTCTTGTAGGTTTGAGAAACTTCTTCCCTAGGTTTTATTTTGGTCACTAAAGGTATGCCTTTGTGGCCTGGATTATGTAGGAGTGTTGATGCTTTTGGACTAAGGAAACATAGGAAAAAGAGTTGTTGCCTCCAAAAATTCCTCCCAAGACATATTAACCTATGTGAGTTGATGAATAAATATGAATTTGACAAGGCATGGTGGAATAAGTGATCTGAAAATGGATGGATAAACTGAAATTCTTATGCACAAGCACCTCCCACTCAGTTAAAAAAATAAAAGATCTTTCTTATACATGACTGTGTGGACTTTTATACTTGAAACAGGTGTAATTTTTTTTTAACTGTTTAAGTTCTTTAAGAACATTTTTTTTCTGATATTAAGCATGTGCAATAACCATAAAGTGCAGCAAATAAGAATCAACAAATAACATCAAATTTAATGTAGGATTTCACCCTAATATCGTGGGCTACATCTCCTTGAGCCTATGTCAACTGACTTGGATCTTTGGGATTATGATGTATAAATTATTTTGCAACTTACTACCTCAAATCCAATGGTTATTTGGAGTATACCATTGGGATTAGAATACCATCATCCCCCTGAAATTGCTGAAATCTCTCTGAAGATGAACCTCTCCTCCCTTAGACTTGAATCCTTCTGTCGGTGCCCTTAAGCTTCTCTGAGCTTCTCTGTGGCACTAACTCCATCAAAAATCATCTTCTGTCCCTAAAAAATTTCCTACATTCTCCAACACCTATCAAATATCCAAAATAGGGTTTTCATTTTCTCAAAATGAGCTTCGGCTCCCCAATCTAGGCCTTCATCCACCATTGGCCCTAGGCTGCCCGAAACTTCCCTATGGATTCTCGACCTTCAGAAGTCTCCAAATGGATCTGAAAATACCTTCATTGTATTCAAAATTCCCAAAATAGTCATAATAGACTATTCACTTGCATAAAAATACCTCTGGCTACTCTGGTTACGCCTCCAACACCTGGTGACACCCCCTCGCTCTAGGTTCACTGAAAAATTCTCTGAAGCATATCGGCCTTCAAAATTATTCTAAAGCTTCTGAAAATCCTAAAAATGGATTGAGATGGCTCAAAATAGTCAGAATAGACTATTGGTTTGTTGAGAATGGATATTGGTTGCTCTAGATAGGCCTCATTCTCTTGTTGGCACTAGGTGCCCTAGTGGCCCCTGGATCTTCTCTGAAGAATCTCGGCCTTCAAAAGTACTATACTAGCTCTTAAAACCTCACCATTAGTTCCATAATGTTTGAAACATCCAAAATTGACTATTGGATTCCTGAATAAGGCCTCTAGCTACCCTGGCTAGGCCTCAAAATGTTGATGGCCCCTAGTGGCCCTAGTGGCCCCTAGAACTTCTCTGAAGCTAAACCTCGCTCATAATTCCTCTGATGGTTCTAAAACCATCACCAATGAGTCTGTAATTTCTAATATCATTGAAATTTACTATTCACACTCTTAGAATGGTCGAATCTAGCTCAAGATAGAGCATAAACAATTTTGTCCAGTTTCACCCTAAACAACTCCACTAATTTTGGAGTAACTGCACTTTAACTGGAGTTAGTTTAGAAAATCTGCCTAAATTTGGTTGCTATGGATTAAAAACTACCAATACTAACCGTAAATTTTAATTTTAACCATTTGGGGTGGGCACATGCCCCCCAAACCCCACATTTTATTAACTGACGAGCGGAAAATGCGCATGTGACTGTGGGTTGAAGCCCTTGAACTAGAGTTTGAAGCATGGATTACCGCAACCATTTGCAAAACTTTTAGCTTAACGTCACCATGTGACAACTTTGAATGGCAGAAATGGCGGTTGGAGTTACATTGGCGTGCCGGTGGTAGCCCTTGGTTCTTTTCTGAAGGCCATATGGGGAGGGGCTGGCCCCTCCACTCCCCCAAACCTCATAGCGTTAAACAATAAATATTACTGGAACACTATACGGTTAAGAACTAACCATAGGGGAGATGGTTAAAGGCTTTGCGTGCTATGTGGGAGGTCGTGTGATCAATCCTCCGGCCCTCCACCAAAATTTTATACCACTACTCCTGGGCCATGTGGCAGCTTATGATTGGCCAAAAAAGAGCTTTGTACAATCCAACTACCATTAATAATATGACACTTGTCAACATCTCATTCACCAAGAAGGAATATTCTAGGGAATATTCCTCATAATATTCCCTACAATATTATTTTTACTGATTGTGCAAATACCCAGTCAAACCTGGTCAAAGGTCAAAAATTTGCGATTTATTGGACTTTTCAAATCATGATAACTTCTTCATACGATGTCAGTTTTTGGAACCATTCACGGCACCAGAATCAGGAAGATGAGATCCATCCAGTCGCTTAGGTTTGATACACTTTCAAACACTTTGAAATTTTATCTATCACTTAGGTCCTTCATCCAAATTTGATCACACCTCCACATTGGGAATCTTTTGGACCCCAAAAGACTGATTACCTAATCTGTTCAGTAGATGAGAGTACAACACCCTCACTTTTCTAGCCTCTATACACTTTGACTTGCTTGGCTTAGTGCCTTTGAACGCAACTTGAAGGTAGTCAACACTTACCCTCTTGGATGCACTTGTCCTTCTGTTAAGATGTAATATTCCTAAATTAGCATGCAGCTAATTGGAATATTAATTTTGCTCCAAACAGATAGTTAGATGAATAAATGGGTAGGGAGACCCATAAATCTTTCTAGTAGCAATAAAAACCCTCTTAATGGGAAAGGTATTATATTCACAGCTGGATAAAACACCTTCATGTGTGAACAAGGGCCAAATGCATGTGGACAAAGTCAAGTTTGACTAAGTCAACTAAGCTAGTATGGAGGATGTGGAACATTAATGGAGATAACCCAGTGGGAATATGGATTAGTTTAGATAGTTGGAATAAAGCCACCTTGAGTGTGGAAGAAAACATTGGATGGAGATCTAGTCAAGATTGAAAAAATCCATCAGCGTTGTTATGGAGGGGTGGTATTGATGATGGGATAGTGCAGTTTTGGAGGGAGATTCATTGCATGAATATGGAAACCCTAATGAGTGGGACCAAAGGTGAGAAGGCTCACAATTTTTATAAGAAGGAGGATGGAATCCATATGGGGTTAGCTTATGATTATGATTTTCTGATTATATGGTCTATTTAGACATATTTCTTTCTCTGGTTGTTTAGCTGAGATTGTATCATGTTTAACATAGGGTGTTCCTGATCGGGAATCCCACCTCTTCCATTGAGTAGCTCTTGGAGGAGTCTTGCACCATATTATCCAATATCTGGCTTGAATCCAAGCTTCATCTTCCTTTGACAATGCAGATCCTATTGAGGGTTTGACTATTTCAGTAAGCTGCAGCAAATGGAGGCCAGATCTTCATATCTAGGCTATTTCAATGCTTCTTTTCAATGGAGAAGGGTTCTACTCCATTGAGAGGATAGTATTGGAAGAGTTGAGCTTCATTTCCATATCTTGGCTACGGGCCAATAGTATTTTTTCCCCTACAGCACAGAAGAAGTCAAAATATGCATTATTTCTAAAGGAGTATTTGTAGGGTGATTCAATGCACCATTTGGAGAGCTGATTTGCTAAGTGTTGGGGATCTGCCCTTCACTTTGGAGATATTTTGGAGGATATCAGTTTACTGTTCATATCAGATCAGATCCACTTTCCATATCTAAATATTTCCATAGATATACAACCTTAGATCTCAGATCCACACTTTGTATATGGTGTTTTGCTGAAAACCCCAAGGGGGATTGATAAATGAGCTTGTATAGTGCATAGATATGCCATAGATCTAACTTTTTTTCCACATAATTTCTCTAGATTTGATTTATAAACTACTGTTGTTGTAGAGGTAATAAAATAATGCTGTCATGATATTCCATCTTTCATACATGGTTGTAGTCCCTATTTTTGCATGATTTTGGGCTATTTATGGCATGGGAGACTTGTTTAACTATGCAATAGTGATTTGTTTCTAATTTCCTTTCAGATCTAGTTGCTATAATGTCAGATCTAATGGATCCATGGGCTGCATTTTTCTGTTGATACTTATATTTCTGAAAAATGTGTTATTTTTTCATTTATTTCTGAGTTTTCCCATTTGGGAATATTATAGTGGTATCAGAGCAACATCTTGGCTGAGCCTGTGAGTTTTCGGCCAATATGTTATAAGAAGAATAAGAGAAGGAGAAAGAGATCAAAATGATGGAAGGAATGAGTTTCATCTCATATCTTTTCAAATCTAAGAAGGACCTCACCAAGGAGGTCAAGCAAAGAAAAATGGAGAAAGGAAGTGAAACCACATTAGGTTTTCAAGATGAGGAAGGTCCATGTACTTCCTATCAGCAAAAAGAAGATCTCGTATTGCATAAAGCTCCAAAGAAACATACTATTTCCTTTTCTTTGAAAGATAAGAGGCATAGAAATGAATAATACTTAGATCATGAGATTCTAATTGGATATCTTGCAGAATATAAGTCTCAACCTAGAGCTATCAAGAAGAATCTAACTCTTCCACAGTTCATTCAGCTCAAAGAAGAAAGGAGACCTTGCAGCGATAGAAGAATGAAGGGAAATAGATTTCTATTTTCTACCTTTGATGGGTCATCCTCATGCACAACAAAGGCTCAGGGAAAGAAATTGGATGCATTTTTTTTGCTACATCCAGTAGTAGAGAAAGAAGTTGTTGAGATTGCAGCGCTACACCTTCAAGGTGAAGCAAACAATTGGTGGTTCAGCCATTTGAGTCGTGAAAAAATGACTACATATGCATATTTTACTCAAAGGTTGTTCAAGAAGTTTGACAAGAATAAATCAGAGGAGAAGAAGCCTTCACCAACACTTACTACAGGAGCACTCATTTCAGGAGGAAGGCCACTTGCACCTTTGCAAGGTGATCTTGATCTCTTGATATCTAGAGTCCCATGCACCATTCTGGAGATGCATTAAGAAGAGGAGACTTGTACCAGTGCTGATGAAGCCATAGAAGAGTAGCCATCATCATCAGTAGTTGGAGAAGCCATCACATCGGAGGCAGGAACCCTTGTAGCAATACAAGATGTTCCCAAGTTGTACCAAGGTATGAACATGTTTCCATTTCCTGTTATTTCAAAACATCATATGGAGGATGATGGGAATGTACCATTGCATGACCAAGGGTCAAAATATATTGTTGATTTGGAGCAGAAAAATTTCACTGCACTGAACAACCTTGAGTTATTCAAGGAGGAGGCAAACAGTCATCCTAGTGTATCATTTTTGAGGTGCACACAACCCTGGGGGTTGGAATGTAGACTCTTGGAGGATGGGATGAGTATTGTATTGAACAATACATTGCAAAACTATGTGTTCAGCAATGGACATGATCTTGAGGCAGCATTTCACCATCATGGAGATCGACAACGCTGTCATTGAGTAGCAGTGATGAGTTGGGGACTAAAAAATGACGACTATGGATAATCCGAGTTTTACATATGAAAAACTACACCACAGAAACCTCCAATCCAACAGTGATGAGTTGGGGACCCAACCATTCTTGGGGCATTCCAATGAACTTCCCATATGTATAACAAAGGATAAGTAGATAGATGATGGAGGACATCTTATGATGGATAACATATCTCATGTTTGTGTTGGATACTTCTTGATGAGCCCTACACATCATGATGGAAGGTTTTTTCCTACCACCTATTTGGATCCTCATGGGATTAACTTGGTCATTGAGGAGATTGCATTTCAACATCCCATGAAATGCAAAGACAAAAATATGACTTGGGAGGATGGTATTCTCCATTGGAGTAATGGCACTTTTGGACATAATGATAGACACTCACCATGGGTTGGATGGGTGATGTTGATGAGAAAGAGGTTGGAAAACCACTTGCATATTTATGATAATGGGCAGCATGAGGCAAGACTGCATTGGTTACGCTTGAAAGAGTTTGGTCATCCTATGACACATTCTATTTCCAAGAGTAGGTTGGTGGATGGAACTTGGCATGGCACTTACATCATATGGCAGCCAGGGGTTTGAAGTATTAGGATGATGTGATATCTTTCATGTCAACTATTATGATATTCTCCATGATTTATATGATGATGGTGTGGGGAGGTAAAAAGGTTTGTTGTTTCTTTGGTTGTTATGGAGAGAGTATGGACTTATTTTCTCCCATACTTTGCATGATGTTGCAGAGGTAGGAGATGGCACCATCATGGTGCAAAGTGGCTAATTCTTAACTTTTGAGGATGAGGAGGTACTTCCACTTTGGGAGGAATCTCCCACACATAGCAACATTATGATTGATGGATTTGACATGTGGGATGTCAAAGGATGGAGCTATGAGATGACAGGAGCCTTAATACAAAGGCCAACAGCGCTGTCATTTGGGAGCTTGGGTTTTTTGATGGAGTGTTCCCAGGATCACTTCACATATGATGCACTTGATAGGCATGTAGGAGATGAGAGTAATGGAGTAGTGGATGGAGACATCTATTACCATGATATGATATTCTTGACTTGGATTTTCAAGCATAAGAAGAGAGATCTACAAGCAGCACATGTGGGCTTTCTTTCCATGCACCTTGATGCATATCATTCCTTACTAGAGGAGTTCACTTGGGAGGGTATCCAACAAGATGTATATCAGCATATGGGGAGATGCATAGCCTGGATGATGATGGAGAGGTTGTCACAACCACTTCCCTACTCATTAAGAGTGAGGGAGAACTTTCAGTTGAGCCATTTCAACTCAATGACCAAGGTACATGGTATAGGATGTAAATTCATGCATTATGATTTGTACTCTTTTACTTTTTATGAGTAGAATGTTGTACCAAGGAGGTTCTTTCCTTCTTGTCTATTGTATTATGATTTACTTGAGACCATTTGCAACATTGATGTTGGCCATTTTATTTGTGGTTTGTGGGGGATGCCACATGATTTTTGGTGTGCACCATTGGCACCAATTTTTACTTTCATGATCCCATCTTGTAGGATGATTGTGGCAGCAAACAAGTGGCTGAAAAGACACTTGTTACACTTTGTTTTAAGGCATGCAAGCGATGCACTATGCTGGTTCCACATATGGAACTATGATCCACCTCCTAGTTTTCATATGGCAACTTGTTTTTATCTATTTTTTCTTCCATGTATTGATGATGTTTTTGTTCTTATGGGAAGCTTTGTTGGGAGGATGGCACAAAGGTTGGAGGTGCCCATTCGGAGTATGATTCTCCATACTTCATATGTTACATGTATCAGGAGAAACAATGGTAAAACCATGATTTCCACACTATACCTCTTTTCTTCATGTGGGAGGAGCCATTTGTAGAACTTGAGTCCTTGGGAAAGGCACTTCATGGATGTTTTGATTAGTGGGGTGAATTGGGTCATTCTTGAAGGCCATAATATTTCAGCCCAAGATCAGCAGTAGCCCCATACATATCATAAGTGGAGAGAGAAGCAGCATGGTATGGACATTTTAGTCCCACATATTCAGCTATGCAGCCCACCTTCTTTGCAGGAGCCTAAGGTGGAGGAGATGTTTCATGAGTTACCATGTTGGAGGGTGACTCACTTTTTGTGGATGATAGCTTGGGGATGGAGGCGTCACATGGGGATGAGGATTACAAATATATTTCTGATCCCATGCTTCAAGAAGGCCTCTAGACCATATATATTTGTTTCCATGGATATCCCACTTTTTCATGATGAGAGCCAATTGTATTTTTCACCAAAGGCATACTTTTACACATGGGAGGAACAACTTGAGGACACATTGATGAGAAAGCATATTGTTCTTTGGAGGAACTCATCACTTGTGTATGCTACAGGAGGAAGAGGAGATGATCTTCAGTTCTATCATTGCATTTTCTTGAGGACAAGTAACATTTGGTATGGGAGGACTGTAATATTCCTAAATTAGCATGCAGCTAATTGGAATATTAATTTTGCTCCAAACACATAGTTAGATGAATAAATGGGTATCGAGACCCATAAATATTTCTAGCAGAAATAAAAACCCTCTTAATGGGAAAGGGATCATATTCACAGCTAGATAAAATACCTTCATCTATGAACAAGGGCCAAATGCATGTGGACAAAGTCAAGTTTGAATAAGTCAACTAAGCTAGTATGGAGGATGTGGAACATTAATGGAGATAACCCAGTGGGAATATGGATTAGTTTAGATAGTTGGAATAAAGCCACCTTGAGTGTGAAGAAGAAATTGCATGGAGATCCAGTCAAGATTGACCAAATCCATCAGCGATGTTATGGAGGAGTGGTATTGATGATGGGACAGCACAGTTTTGGAGGAAGATTCATTGCATGAAGATGGAAACCCTAATGAGTGGGACCAAAGGTGATAAGGCTCACATTTTTTATAAGGAAGAGTATGGTAGCCATATGGGGTTGGCTTATGATTATGATTTTTTGATTATATGGTCTGTTTAGACATATTTCTTTCTCTGGTTGTTTAGCTGAGATTTTATGATGTTTAGCATAGGGTGTTCCTGATCGGGAATCCCACCTCTTCCATTGAGTAGCTCTTGGAGGAGTCTTGCACCATATTGTCCACTATCTGGCTTGAGGCAAAGCTTCATCTTCCTTTGAAAGCACAGATCCTGTAGAGGGTTTGACTGTTTCAGTAAGCTATAGCAAGTGGAGGCTAGTTCTTCAGATCTAGGCCATTTCAGTGCTTCTTTTCAGTGGAGAAGGGTTATACTCCATTAAGAGGACAATATTGGAAGAGTTGAGCTTAATTTCCATATCTTCGCTGTATGATAAAATTATTTTGTCCCCTATAGCATAGAATAAGTCCATATCTGCATTATTTCTGAAGGAGTAGTTGTAGGGTGATTTAGTGCACCATTTAGAGAGCTGATTTGCTAAGTGTTGGAGATATGCCCTTCACTTTGGAGATCTTTTGGAGGAGATCAGTTTACTATTCATATCAGATTAGATCCACTTTTCACATCTGAATATTTCTATAGATCTGTAGTCTTAGATCTCATATCTACACTTTGCACATGGTGTTTTGCTGAAAACCCCAAGGGGGATTGATAAATGAGTTTATATAGTGCATAGATCTGCCATATATCTAACATTTTGTCCACATAATTGCTCTAGATCTGATGTACAACCTACTATTGTTGTAGAGGTAATAAAATAACGTTTTCATGGTATTCCAACTTTCATACATGGTTGCAATCCCTATTTTTTTCATGATTTTGGGCTATTTATGGCATGGGAGACCTGTTTAACTATGCAATAGTGATTTGTTTCTGATTTCCTTTCAGATCTAGTTGCTATAATGTCAGATCTAATGGATCCATGGGCTGTATTTTTCTGTTGATACTTATATTTCTAAAAAATGTGTTATTTTTGCATGTATTGTTGAGTTTTCCCATTTGTGAATATTACACAAGAACTGTGTCTTCCTTGAACTCACTCAAAAATTTCTGGTGAGAATTTTTCAATTGAAGTTATTTTAACATTTCTTCCTTTATCATTGATCAAAGGTAGCTCAAACAAACATAATTTTCCAACAGAAATGCATACATGACTGAAATTTACATATGTACAAATGAATGTATGTCTTACAGGGTTAAGAATTCAAACCACTTCCTACCAAGCCACTTCCATGGTGATTTTTGCTGCTGAAAATATTCTTCATGCGAAATGTTTGTTCTCATATCAATGATGCAATATTTGGTTCCATTCGCGCTAGTCTTTTTATCCTCTTGGTTCAAATTCTTGGGATGATTAGTTGGATGTAATGTCAAACATTGGGCAATAACATGTCCCTTCTTCTAGCAATGTGTGCAAGTCTTTTGCACCTTTTGAGCAAGTTTCCTTCACTTCAACTGTTTCATGTATGCCTTCATCCTCTTCCAACATTTTGAAACATCATGGTTACATAGACCACAATAGGAACAACACTATTTCTTTCTTTCACACATGAAGATTTTCCATTCTTATCAGAAACATAATCAACTTGACTATGGGAAGAATTATACCTCAAATGTTGCTTTACATGTCCATATTTTTTACCTTCTTGAGGAGATGAACTTGTAGAAGTTCCAACTTTATTTTGAAGACTAACATTAGTGTTCTTGTCTTAATAGCTTTCTGAACTCTCTTGCTCGCCATAAGCTGCAAGTCTACAAACATCGTGCTGCAACATAGGCTTCAAACAATGGAATTCAACTTGAAAACAAACTTGACATGTTTGTGGTTTAGAACTTGTAACAAAATTTCTTTTTGAATTTGTCACAAATGCCTTCATGGTTGTAGAGTTTTTTCCATAAGATTGAACATAACCTAGACCAAACTTCTTAGGTCTTTCCTCAACCAAAATTGAATCAATCATGCCTTGTGCATGTTTACCTAGACCCTTGCCTTCATAGCCCATTTTTAACATTGACTTGTACCCTATACCTCTAGTGTGATTTTCAAATGAACCTACACATCTATCTGAAGAGGAAAATGAAGACAAATTTGAGTGTTTTACCTCTGCTTCACGCATGTGTTTAGTTAAGGCCTCTTAGGCTTGATGGAGCTGGATCTCAATCCCATGCATTCTTTCAAGAATTACTTCTTTCTCTTGCTTCATAGCAACCAATTTCTCATGAATTCTAGTTCTTTCTCTTCTATTTTCAAACAGAATTTTCACCCTATCCTTCATGATGTAGAAGTCTTGCTTCATCTCTTCATCAAAGAATCTTGTGAAGGAGGAGGATTTTGAAACCTCACTTGAAGAAGTTGTCATCTTATGTGAATGAACTAAATAAATTCAAAAAGAATTCCCAAAGCTTAAAAAATTGACAAATCTTCTTAACAATATGGTTGTAGATTCAAGTTCTTTTCTACAACTTGTTTCTCTTCTTCAAGCAGCCTTTTGCAAACAATCTTCAAGAGCTTCGTATCAAACAATACCTCTTATGCTTCAAGGGTTTCCTTGAGGTCCTTTGTGTATGGAGAATTATTTCATCCTTATTCCTTCTTGTTACCTTCTGAACTTAGCTAACATTAGCCTTCCCTTTACATCTAGAAAAATCAAACTTGTAAGAAACAGTCAATTTGCAAACAGTAAAATTCTTTGCACTGTTAAATACCTTTCAAGTCAAACAAGCAACCTAGTGCTCTGTCAAGCAAGAAAAGTAGTGCTCCGATACCATATGATATGAAAATGGGTTGATAAATTGAAATTATTATGCACAAGCACCTCCCACTTAGTTAAACAAATAAAAGATCTTGCTTATACATGACTGTGCGGAATTTTATACTTGAAACAGGTGTAATTTTTTTTAACTGTTTAAGCGCTTTAAGAAAATTTAATTTTTCTGATATTAAGCATGTGAAATAACCATAAATTTCAGCAAATAAGCATAAAAACATAACAGCAAATTTAATATATGATTTCACCTAAATATTGTGGGCTACGTCTCCTTGAGCCTATGTCAACTGACTTAGCTCTTTGGGATTATGATGTATAAATTATTTTACAATTTACTAACTCAACTCCAATGGTTATTTGGACTGTACCATTGGGATTAGAATACCATCATACCCCTGGAATGGCTGAAATCTCTCTGAAGATGAACCTCGGCTCCCTTAGACTTGACTCCTTCTTTCGGTGCCCTTAAGCTTCTCTGAGCTTCTCTGTGGAACTAACTCCCTCAGAAATAATTTTCTATCCCTAAAAAATTTTATACTTTCTCTATCACCTATAATACATCAAAAATAGGATGTTCATTTGCTCAAAATGAGCACTGGCTCCCCAATCTAGACCTTCGTCCACTGTTGGCCCTGGGTTGCCCGAAACTTACCTATCGCTTATCGACCTTAGAAAATCTCCAAATGGATCTGAAAATCCCTTCATTGGATTCATAATGTCCAAAATAGTTAGAATATTCTATTCACTTGCAGAAAAAATGCCTTTGGCTGCTCTGGTTACGCCCCCAACACTTGGTGGCACCCCCTGGCTCTAGGCTCACTAAAAACTTCTCTGAAGCATCTCAGCCTTAAAAATTATTAAAAATATTTTGAGAATACATATAATGGATTTAAAAGTCTCAAAATAGTCATAATTGACTATTGGTTTGCTGAGAATGGATACTGGTTGCTCTATATAGGCCTCATTCTCCTGCTGACACCTAGTGGCCCTAGGGGCCCCTAGAACTTCTCCGAAGCATATCATCCTTCAAAAGTAATCTAATAGCTCTAAAAACCTCACCATTAGTTCCATAATGTCTGAATCATCCAAAATTTACTATTGGATTCTTGAATAAGGCCTCTAGCTGCCCTGGCTAGGCCTCAAACTGTTGCTGGCCCCTGGTGGCACTAGTGGCCCCTAGAACTTCTATGAAGCTAAACCTTGTTCAGAAGTCATCTGATGGATTTACAACCCTCACCAATGAGTCTGGAATGTATGAGATAGTCTAAATTGACTATTCACACTCTCATAATGGTCTAATCTAGCTCAATATAGAGCATAAATAGTTTTGTCGAGTTTCACCCTAAACAACTCCACTAATTTTGGAGAAATTGCACTTTAACTGGAGTCAGTTTATGAAATACGCCTAAATTTGGGTGCTCTGGCTAAACCCTGCCAGAACTAACCAAAATTTTTAATGTTAACCTTTTGTGTTGGGCACATGGCCCCGAAACCCCGTGGTCTATTAATTGTCGAGCGGAAACTGCACATGTAACTGTGGGTAGAAGCCATTGAACTAGAGTTTGAAGCGTGGGTTACCGCAACCGTTTGCAAAACCGTCAGCTTAACATTGCCATGTGACAATTTTGAATGGCAGAAATAGCAATTGGAGTTACATTTTTGCACCAGTGGTAGCCCTTGGTTCTTGTCTGAAGGCCATATGGGGAGGGGCTGGCCCCTCCGCTCCCCCAAACCTCATAGCGTCAAGCAATAAATATTATTGGAACACTATACGGTTAAGAACTAACCATAGGGGAGATAGTTAAAGGCTTTGCGTGCTATGCGGGAGGTCATGTGATCGATCCTTTGACCCTCCACCAAAATTTTATACCACCAGTCCTGGCCCATGTGGTGGCCTTTGATTGGCCAAAAAAAAGCTTTGTACAGTCCAACTGCCATTAATAATCCGACACTTGTCAACATCCCGTTCACCTAGAAGGAATATTCCAGGGAATATTTTGAGGAATATTCTAGGAATATTCCATAGAATATTCTTTTTTCTGACTTTGCAAATACCCAGTCAAACCTAGTCAAAGGTCGAAAATTTGTAGTTTACTTTACTTTTCAAATCGCGATAACTTCTTCATACGGTGTCAGTTTTTTGAACTGTTCATAGCACCAGAATCAGGAAAACGAGATCTATCCAGTCGCTCAGGTTTGACACATTTTAGAACACTTTTAAATTTGAGCTATCACTTAGGTCCTTGATCCAAATCTGATCAATAAGCTAGTTGAATGATCTCTCCCATTAGTCTGCACTTTCTCAGTCATCTTTGCAAGGCTTCTAAATGGGTAGGTAGGCAGATTTAGTGGTTTAATAGAGGTGAAGTGCATCAAAAATCTAATTTGGTATTGATATAACCTACTAAACCTACCTTCAAAAGTGAAATATTTCATTATATTCTTCATCAAAGGAATGAATTTATCTAATGGCTTTCTACTAGGGAATACCTGAGAGGGAGCTTCTTTCTATCGTGGCTTGAGAAAAACTATGTAGTTTTGAATGTCCAAATCCTTTCCCTTAAACCATATTTCTCCTTGATTGCAGATCCCTGTGGATGATCCTATGACTTCTATTGAGACAAAGAAGTCCATCCCTGTTATGATAGTCTTATTTTTCTTGAAATTAGTGAAAAAAAGGCTCGTGAGCTCACAATGGTAACCCACTTGTTGAAATTTCTCACAAAACCCTAGGCAACTTACCTTTTCAAATGACCTTTTGATGAACTCTGGAACATTGATTTCTTGCATGTTAGTTGGTTCATATCTTGAGACATTTCCTCCCTTGTTGTATTTTTTTTTTCACAAGCCATGTTGTTGGTTTTTCTTGATTGAAATCCCTAGTTTGATAGGGGAAAGGATAGGGGTTTAGGGTTGTAAAATAGGGAAAACATAACAGATAGTTTAGGGAGGGAAATGGAGAGGATAGGAGTTAGGGAAAAATATGAAAAAATTAGGGGAGATAGGGATAGGTTTTAGGGACACAGTGGAAGTGGAATTTCACTTAATGGATGAGGGAAGAAGGGAAAAAAGTGAAAAACACAGTCAAAACCCAAAAACTCAGTATGGGCTTGGTTTTTTGGAAAAAATAGTGGCATGAATGAAATTAGTGTGAGAAATGGATGGGGAAGGTTTGATAAGTGTATAAAAGGGTAGTTGGGCTGGAAAAACTAGGGAAATTCTCTCTAAGATGAAGAAAAAACCATGAAAGCTAAAAGTGCAGCGAAAACATAGGAGATGTATTCTATTCACCTTTTGTGAGAAATGATTGCATCAAAGAGTTAATGAAGGGATTAACTTACTTTCTCAAGAATCTATCAATATTGTAGGTTAAGAAATGAAACCTTTTTTGCTTTATTTGACCTCCAAACCGAAAACGTGGTGAATTCTCCAGAAGCGCAACATTCTGATGCAGAAACGAAATGAGGTGATGGGAAATTTTTTGGTGATGAAAATCGATGCTCTGATGGCTGAGATGAGGCACAATGGTGGATAGGAGCTCTTGTAGGATGAAATTAAGTTATTTAATTCTTGTATGCTCTTTTAATAGCTTGAAACTCGATTTTGGTGGAGTGACATCATGTACTTGAGAGAATGACCTGATGAGGTGATTGTATTGCAACTTTATTACTTTGTTTGGAAATTTTATATCTCCATTTGGGTTGAATGTACCTTTGATAACTTTTTGAAAAACTTATCCCTAATTAGTAACTCCCATGATGGTGACAATGGTGATGACAAGAATCCCATGTATATTTTGAAGACATGAGAAAATGATGACACCTAATGCATATCTTAACCATAATTTGGAAATTTGAACTCTTTAAGTATGCATGTGAATGACTTAATGACCAAAATGATGACCAAGACACTCATTTGATGACCTTGACAATGCAGGGAGTAGTAATGATACCTAGGACATCACTCAAGACTCATTTGAAAATTAAAAGACATGTCAAATTTCATTTGAAAATATAACAATTTGACCTAAGAGCCTATCAATCACTTGGAAACTGTACATTTTATCATTGGTGACTCATAGACACTAACAGAACCAATGGAAAATGCAACCTACAGACCTTGTACAACAACCAAAACACCTTGAGGAGGTAACCTAACCAAAGGCCTCTTACCCCCTAGGTCACAATGACAATTTTACCCCCTTTGAGCCATAGCCACAGGCATAGCACTGCATTCCAGTGGATATAAGGCTATAGCAGGAGGAATAACATTGAATTCCAATGGCTAGGGCCCTAAATGCTCATTTATGTGTCTGTGGCTTTGAGATTTGAGCCACATTTTCATGCCCAGAGCCCAAGTACTTCCCATAACTTCATGAAAACTTAACGGATGATAAATAACAATATTACAATGATACAAAAGCATTCGCATCAACATGAACTCATATAGGCCCCCCTATCAATGATGGAAATACTCGAAGAGGGGGGTGAATCAATATTTATTTTCAATTTTTATGTTTACTAGTTAAGATTCTTCACACTTATAATTAGAAAATATATAATAAGAATTTTATTAGGAATAAGTGAGGACACCAATCCTCCGTTTACAAAATTTTGAGTACAATGATGTTGAGGGCTCCAACCCTTCAATCTACTAGGCTCCAACCTGTTTCCAGGCTCCAACTTGGGGTTTTTGAGGCTTCAGCCTCTAGGGCTTCAACCCTATCTTTATCAAGGATCCAACCTTGTTTTAGAGGCTCCAACCCTTTAACTTAGTAATAAATGGAATTAATAAGTGACTTACATCAATTTCTCCACAAGTTTGTACCGGACTTCCAATTTTTCCATTGAACACTCTTCACTGTCCAAAAATTCACTTGTCCAAAAACTTCAAATACTTCTTTGTCCAAGGTTCCAAATTATTGGTTTTTCCAAACTCTAAATATGTGAGTTTCCAAGGCTCCAAATGCTTGATTGTTCAATTATTCAAAGTGTAACCACTATCCTTCCATAGGTGACTCGTTTAAAAATGATCAAAGTTTTGAGCTTAATACTTCAGGACTTGACTGTTTGAGCCTCTACATAAATATAACTAAACCTATCCATTGTTATGTAAGCCTTCACTAAGCCTTCCACAAGTTTATTATATCATCAATCCTCCATTTTTTGAGCTCCAAAGAAAGGTCACTAGTATGCAATCAAAATAGAGGTTCAATATGTACACATGTCCAAGGCATAAATATCATAGTCTAAAATATCAATGTTGTCTAATGTGTGCCTGTTGTCCGAGCTTCCAAGATAACATGGGTTCAAGACACTACTCCATAGGTTCAAGCTATTTTAACTCATAGGTCCGAGGCATGGTCTGAAGCTACTCCACAAGTCCAAGTACTGATAGATGTTCCACAGAAAATACCAAAGTCTTGTAGCTTATCCCTTGTCCAAGACTACAATAAATAGGTTTGAAGTATGGTGGCCTCAACTATGTGAGATGTGATTTCTTCTCTCAACATATGCAAGCATCCATACAAGGCTGAAAATAGGTCTGAGAGTTGGTGTTCCAAGCTCCACATGATAACAGTAGATCCGAGCTATTGTAGGAATTTGAGCTTCACATGATTACACAGATACGAGGTTCTATCCACAAATTTGAGCTAGTGTACACCATTCTTGTCACATTTTCAAAAGGTTTTGTAGCCCCTTGTCATAGGTGCGAAGGGTTTCACATATCTTTGAGGGTATAGATAACCAGTCATAGTCTTTAATCCAAGTAATAACTCTTCAACCCTCCTCGGTGTGCCTAGTTCACAAGTTGTTAACTTGGGTATCTGTTTTTGTTATAATCTTCACCAAATGGATGATAGAAATGAAGTATTTACAGTTGTATTTATAGTTATTTTCGAATATAAATTAAGGGATACATCTCATGGTAGTCAAGCCGAGTTAGACAAGTAGGCTTAGGTCGTCTAGGGGAAATAATATGATATATCATCTTAAAAATTGACTTTCTCTTAGAATAATGGGATTTAGAGGATGATTAAGGGCTCAATGGAAAGATGAAAGTGTCCTGTACAAGATGGTGAAGGAGTCATTGTAAAATTATGTCTTCAAAATGTTTAAAAAACATTTTCTTTATGAATTTTTGGGAATTTATAGTAAATACCTTGGGGGTTTTATGATTCTTCATTCATAAGGTCCTTGGGACTAGGATAAGGGTTAGAGTATCATAATTAGGTCTCCAATTTTGGTCTCCAACAATAATCCATGTCATCAAGTGTGTCATCATGACCTTCAATAGTTATCATTTTGACATCAATGAAAATTGTTGACTAACAATCTCCCCCTTTGTCATTGATGGAAATATTCTCTCTTCCAACATTTTTTCCCCCTTTGACATCAATGGAAAATGGGGTGTCAAAGTACTCACCCTATAGAATTTCTTCTTGTCATATTTCTTCACCTATCATGGTGTTGTATTAATGTGATGCAAGAGAAATGACCCCCATATTTTGGTGAAGATGTTCAAATGCTTCTTGTGGTAGGGGTTTTGTGAAGATATCTGCAATTTGTTCCTTTGTATTGGCATATTCCAATATGATATTATGCTCTGCAACTTGTTCTTGAAGAAAGTTGTATTTAATTGGAATATGTTTTATCTTCGAGTGCATTATCGTATTCTTCGAGTGCATTATTGTATTCTTCGAGTGCATTATTGTATTTGTCGAAAGGCTAATGGCACTAATGTTGTCACAATAGATAATTATTGGTTGATTATTCTCCATGTTGACATCTTTCATTGCTTCCTTCATCCAAAATATTTGTGTACATCAATCTACAACAACTATATATTTGTCTTCATCTATGGAGAGAGATATAGAAGATTGTTTTTTATTGAACCAATATACAAGACAGTCTCCCATGAAGAATGCATTTCCGCTAGTAATTTTTCGATCATCTACCCTTCCAACCCAATCATCATCGGTGCAAGTTATCATAGTAATATTTGTGCTTTTGGGATACCATAGGCCAAAATTAGGAGTACCTTTCAAATATCTTAGAATTATTTTCACGAACAACAAATGGGTTTCCTTAGGAGCTGATTGAAATCTTGACACCATTCCTATTGCTTGCATAATATCAGGTTGTGAAGCAATTAAGTATATAAGAGCTCCAATTATTGACCTGTAAAGAGTTTCATCCACCAAAATGGATTCATCATCTTTTCTTAATTTGCAATATGTTTTCATCGGCTTGCTCATAGGAAAACATTCTTCCATCTCACATATCCTAAGCATGTCTTTAAGATATTTTTCTTGGGATATGAACATACCTACTTTAGTTTGAGTTACTTGTAGTCCAAGGAAGTAAGATAGTTCACCAATCATAGACATTTCAAACTCCTTAGACATATTTTAAGAAAATTCATGACTCATATCATCGTTGTTGCTGGCAAAAATCAGATCATCAACATATACAAGAGTGACTAGACATTTATCTCTGTCCATCTTCATGTAGATATTACTTCCTTCCACCCCCTTTTTGAAACCTTGTTGTTGTAGATAATGATCCAATATTTCGTACCAAGATCTAGGAGATTTTTTCAATCCATATAACGCCTTTTTTAACTTACATACAAAGTCTTTTCCTTATGCTAGATAAAACCCTTTTGGTTTCTCCATGTAAGATTATTCCTTTTGATAACCATTTAGAAATGTTGATTTCACATCCATTTGATCAAATTTGAACCCTTTTGAACAAGAAAATTCCAAAATCATTCTTATACCTTCCATACGAGCTACTAGGTCAAAGGTTTCTTCAAAGTCAATTCCTTCAATTTGTGAGTATCCTTTACAAACAAGCCTTGATTTCATTTTTATGATTTTTCCATCTTCATTCATTTTGTTTTTAAACACCCACTTGGTTCCAATAATATTTTAATATTTTGGATGAGGTACAAGTTACCATGTTTCATTCTTTTCAATTTGAAATATTTCTTCTTCCGTAGCTTCAACCCAATGAGGGTCCACGTCATCTTTTCTTGTTGTACTTGTCATCCTTCTTCGGTTTGGTATTCCATCATCTACATTACCAATAATTTGTTCTTCCGGATGGTGTTTTTTGAGGAATTTTACTTTTGATGGAGTTTGAGATGGTTCCTTTTTATTTTCTTGATCCTTTTCTTCCTTTGTTGACTCTTCTTTGAATTGTTCAAAAATATAATATTCTTCATTGACTTCAATTCCATTTTCTGGAAGTGCTTCATCAATATTTATGTCAATGCTTTAATCATAGTTGATTATTGTAGAATTTGTATGCTTTTCTCCTTGTATAATATCCAAGAAATATTCCTTCATCAACACGAGAATCAAACTTTCCTAGTGAGTCATCATTGATCTTCATAAATCATTTTCTTCCAAAAATTCAAAATATTTCACTAAATTGGGTCATCCTTTCCATACTTCATATGAAATATTGTCATTATTTGGTCTTACTTGAGCTCTAATGCAAGGTATATACTATTGTCTCAACTACTTCTCTCCAAAACTTGGCCTGCAGATCAATTGCTAGTAACATCGTTCTTTCCATTTCTTGTACAACTCTATTTCTTCTTTCTACAACTCCATTTTGTTTAGGAGTTATAGCTATAGAGAGTTCTCATTTGATTCCATGTATTTTACATAAATCATTGAATTCCTTTGAATTGAATTCTCCTCCTCTATATGTTATAAGATACTTGAGTTTTTATTCTTTTTCATTTTCTACAAGGGCTTTGAAATTTTTAAAACATTCAAAATATTTGGATTTTAATTTTATAAAGAATACCCACATTATTCTAGTATAGTCATCTACAAATAGAGCAAAGTACCTTTCTCCTTGTAGAGATGGAGTTCTGGGTGGTCCACATAAATATGCATGTATTATCTCCAAAGGTTTTGATGTTGAGAACTCCTTAGTTTTGAAGCAAGTTCTAATTTTCTTTCCATGTTGACATGGGCCACACACAACCTGTTCCAGATTTATAATTTTTTGAATGTCCCTCACTGCACTTATTTTTATGATATTAACCAAGTTTTTAGAGTTTATATGTCCCAATGGTTTGTGCCATAACTAGCTTTCATCTGTTCGACCCATATAGCATTTTTCTTCTTGAATTTTACTCAAAATTTATGCATTATCAGGTGTTCTTACTCCTTTTTCCACAAGTTCTCCTAAAGAGGATTTTCTTATCTTATAGTTTTTAGTAATGAATATAACATTATGTCCTTGGTAAAAAAATTGGCTAACACTTAGAATATTGTGTTTGAGCCCTTCCACCAGCAATGCATTTTGTGATTTTCCCTTTCCATTAACAAGAGAAAATTTCCCCTTTCCAACAATTTTAGAAAATCCACTTCCAAAAGATACATTTCCATCCTTTTTTTTTAATGAGATAAAATTATTTTGGTACCTGTCATGTGTCTTGAACATCCATTATCCACAAACCATTGATTTCATCACTATGTGCACATAAAGCTAGGCCACATTTATCTGTAGTGGGTTACTCCTTCTTCAACTCTTCCCTTTTTTATATAAATGGACAATTTTGTGAATCATGGCCAAAATCGTTGCATTTTGAGCATACTAGATCATACTTAGCCAAAGAATAAAATGAATTGTAGGTCTTGATTTGACCTTATTATTTTAAGGTACATGGTTTGCTTTGATAATTTGTCTTATATCTTAAGCTATTGTCCTTATAAGCCTTGTAATGCTTAGCTTGATGACCAAATATTTTACAATGGAAACAACAACCAAGAAATATAGTTTTATACCTGTTAGGAAATCCTTGAATTGATGTAATATTCTTCACTGGAGATAGCTTTCCTTCATTACTTGGGTTGTTGTAAGTGGACCTTTGTTCTTGATGGAACAACCTCTCCTCTTTTGGATGATTGAAAAGGATGTCAGCAGAACTTCTTTGGATTTTTTCATTGGAATTCTTCTTTGAACTTGATTATTCTCCTTTGAAACCAATTCTAGTCTTATCGTGACGAGGTATTTCGATATGAAGAATGTTATAAAGAGTTTGAAAGTTTTGTCAAATCTTATTAGCCTCATTCAACTCTTTCCTTAGAGAGACAATTTCAGCTTCATGTTTATTCATATTTCTTCTCTTTCTTTTAGTTTGTTGTTCAAGAATTATTCCTTCCTTTTTTCTTATTCCTTTTCTACTTTGATATAAATGACCTTATTACTTAATTTCTCATTTTCTTCAATGACACTCATCAGTAATTCATCCACATTTCCTTCATATTCTTTTTGGTAATCATCATCATTTGTAAATTCCATGAATAATACTTCACTTCTTCCAGCATAGTCATCTTCTTCATCAGACTCATCATTATCCCTTTTGAGTAGAAAGGTATTTTTAGTTGATCTCTTATTTGTAATCAATAATTCTTCTTCATCAGAGTCATCTTGTTTGGAGAATAAATTCTTCTTATTTGACCCTTTCTTCTTGAACATTCTCTTTTTATATTCATTTTCATCGGTGCTATCATGTTTATGAGGACATTTTGCAGCATAATATCCTATTATTCCACATTTAAAACAAATGAGAGGATAATTACCTTTGAGATTGGACCCTTTCATTAGTTTCCTCACGAATTGTGCTAGTTATTTTTCAGTATCCAAATAATCACTTCTATAATTACAATTTTTCCCTTTCTTCAATGATTTTGAAGCCTTGAATGCAGCTTCCTTGGAGTTTGGGATTCCTTTTCTTATTTCATATGAAATGAGAATCCCATTAATTTTTTCCATATTTAGAGTATCCAAGTATTTTATTTCTTATATGGCACTTAATTTAGAATCAAACCATTCTAGAAGTGATCTCAAAAAATTTTGGACAATTGTACTTTCTTCAATGTTATCACCTAGACCCTTGAGAGAGTTGACAACATCATCCACTCAGAGTAAAAAGGCTGCAATATCTTCTTCGTCATCCATAATAAGACTCTCAAATTGTCTTATATGAGCTTGGATTTTTTCCTTTTTGACCTTGGAGTCTCCATCATAGATAGCAATAAGTTTGTCCCACATTTCCTTGGCAAAATCACATTTTATAACTTTTGTAATTTATGAATTAGAAATTCCACTTGTTATGGAATTTAGTACTTGTGCACTTTCTATATAAACTTTCTTTCCATCTTGATCTGTTGGAGGAGTAGGTGGAACTTTATATCCTTCCAAAACTGATTTCCATACTTCAATTCCAAGAGACATTAAATAAAATTTCACCCTATGCTTCCAAAAACAAAAAATTGTTCCATCAAATTGGGGGATTTTTCCTGAATCCTGATTCTTCATTGTGACTTAAGAATCCTTCTTCCAACTGTTAGGCTGAATATGAAGAAGCTGCAATTGATTCCAATTGTTAGAAATACTGAGAGTGTAGTGAATTAGTATTTATTTTCAATTGTTATGTTTACCAGTTAAGATTCTTCAAAATTGTAATCAGAAAATAAATAATAATAATTTTACTAGGAACAAGTGAGGAAATCAATCCTCTTTTTATAAACTTTTGAAAACAATGATGTTGTTGGCTCCAACCATTCAATCTACGAGGCTCCAACTTTTTTCCAAGTTCCAACTTGGGCTTTTCAAGGCTCCAACCTCTAGGGCTTAAACTCTATCTTTCTCAATGCTCCAACTCTTTAATTTTTTAATAAATAGAATGAATAAGTGACTTACATCAATTGCTCCATAAGTCTGTACCGAACTTCCAATTTTTCCACCAAATACTCTTCACTGTCCAAAAACTAGAAATACTTCTCTATCATAAGGTTTCAAATTCTTGGTTGTTCAAAGCTCCAAATATGTGATTGTACAAGGCTTCAAATGCTTGAGTTCTCAATTCTTCAAAGTGTAACCAATATCCTTCCATAGGTGGTTGGCTTCAAAATGATCACAATTTTGAGCTTAAGGCTTCAAGCCTTGACTGTTTGAGCCTCCACAGAAATATAACTAAACCTCTCCACAATTGTGTAAGTCTTGAATGAGCCTGACACAAGTTTGTTATATCATCAATCCTCCATTGCTCAAGATTGAAGGAAAGGTCACTTGTCTGCAATCAAAATAGAGGTTCAATGTTTGCACATGTCCAAGGCATAAATGACACAATCCAAAATATCAACGTTCTCCAATGTCTTCCTATTGTCTAAGCTTCCAATATAAAATGGGTTCAAGACACTACTCCATAGGTACAATCTCTTTTAACGCACAGGTCTGAGGTATGCCTAAAGTTACTCTATAGGTCCAAGATTTGATATATGGTCACCATAGAAAATACCAAAGTCATGTAGCTTATCCCTAGTCCAAGACTATAATAAAGTGGTATGAAGTATGGTGGCTTCAATTGTGTGAGATATGATTTCTTCACTCAACATATCCAAGCCTCAATATAGGGCTGCAAAAATGTCTAAGGTTTTTTTTTCCAAGCTCCACGGGATAATAGTAGATCTGAATTATTGTAGGGGTACGCGCTTCACAAGATTACACATATCTAAGGTTTTGTCTACATATCCAAGCTAGTGTACACCATTATTGTCATAGGTCCAAAAGGTTTTGCAGCCCCTTGTCACAGGTCTGAAGGGTTTCACAGCTCTTTGAGGGTATATATAACCAATCACAGTCTTTAATCCAAGCAATAACTCTTGAAGCCCTCCTCAATGTCCCTAGTTCACGAGTTGTGAACTGTGGTATATGTTTTTCTTATAATATTCATTGAATGAAATATAGAAATGAATTATTTACACTTGTATTTATAGTGATTTTTTACTATAAATGAAGGGACATGTCTCATGGTGGTCAAACCGACTTAGATAGGTATTCTTAGGTCAGATAGGGGAAATAATATGATATATCATCTTAAAAATTCATTTGCTTAGACTATGGGAGTTAGAGGATGAGTAAGGGATCACCGGAAAGAGAAAATTATCCTCTACAATCTGGTAAAGAAATCATTGTAAAATGATGTCTTCAAAATGTTTAAAAAAAAATCTTTATGATTGTTCAGGAATTTATAGTACAGACCTTGGGGTTTTTAGGATTGTTCATGCATAAGGTCATTGGGACTAGGATAAGGGTTAGGGTATATTCATTAGGGCTCTAAGTGTGGTTTACAACAATCATCCATCTCATCAAGTGTGTCATCGTGACCTTCAATAGTGATCATATTGACATCAATGACAATTATTGACCAACAAGCCATGATAGGAATTTTGTCAAACATGTCACAAACATTGAATCTACAAGTGTAAACATAATATTTAATCATATGAGTCTCATAATTATCTGAGAAACACTAAGAAGCATTTCTCCCCTGCATCATAAGTTTCAATACAATATATATGACCATATATACATTGTGCATTCATTTACAAGTAAAAACACAAGGAAATCCATACATCATCACTATACATATACATGCTCATAACCAACATAATAACAACATAAATATAATGGATAAAAAAGTAATAAAATCCATACATAAAGCAATACATTTGCATACCAAATACCAAAGGAATGAGTTATTCATTACTAAATGTAAATCCAACCAGAGATGGGACTTCCACATTCCAACGGACCATATATTGGTTGCGCCAAGTCTCTCTTCAGCCAATAACCCCTGTGCCATATTCCAAGCATGAATGTGGGATCTCATCAAACACATCAATCACAATCAATCCAAGGCTTACAGAGGAAAAACCACCTCAGCCCTCAACCATTGATTCCACCTCACGGTCAGACATCACAGCCATCACGGAATGGTATCTATCCAAGCTACTCTAGGGCTCCAGATTGTTTGTTCCAACTAAGGCTACTAGACTACTAAATCAACCCCAACTATTTCCGGGCTCCAATTTGTTTTTCCAACCAAGGCTCTAGGACTAGTAACTCAACCCAATAGTTGTATGTTGGGCCCTAGAGCGTTTGTCCAACCAAGGCTCTAGGAACTAATATCTCAACCCAAAAGGTAAATTAATCATAAGAACCAACCAAAAACAATCAATGGAATAAACCCACAACACCATGGCTATCTAGGAAATGGCAAGGCTAGGTAAATCCACATGCATACAACATGCATGCCAAAACTAGTGAGGAAAACATACATGCAACTCAGTACCTGCAATCAAAACCCGTTGTATTTGTTGATACCGATGTCCACTTGCGCTTTCCTACTCTTCCTTTGCCTTCTTTCTCCAAATAACCAATTAGCCACACTCCCAAGGGTGCTCCAAGAAAAATCTAAGTATCCAAGAGTATGAGAGAGAGAAAGAGAGAATGATGAGAGAGCTCAAAAAATGCATTGACAAAAGGTACCAATTAATAATCATAAGCCTCTTTATAGAAGAGGCCTCTATATTCTTCATTTTCCATTATGTTTCCTTCATTTTCCTCCTCACATACAACCTGTGACCTTTTACCTCCCTTTTCTCCTAATTTCCATTATTTTCATAAATAAATGTGTCAAAAATATGTTTTTCCTCTTTAATGCCTTAGCCATAGCCTTTTCCAATTTCCTTAGCTATAATAAACCATGTGAACACCAGTACTAGGATGTTTTTCCCATCATTCATATTGGAATAAGTGTCCCATAAACTGTGGTTAATATTTTAACTTTATTACATGGAATTTTCACTAGGTTTGTTACAAGGGGAGCCTAATATACCACCCTCTATCATGTCAAAGTTCACATCACAATCAGAAACAATATCAGGGAGCACATCTCAAATTGAAACTACATCGAGGAGAAAATCTCAACCCAGAATCACTTCCGATAGGGATCCCAATGCTACCACCCAGGAAACATCAGAGAGCTTACATCAAGGAGGCCTACTCAACCTAGAACCACATTGGGTATCTTAGTTGCACCCCAGAATCTGATGAGGGGGTAAAATATATGCAACCCCATATCGAGCAATATCTAATATAAAGCACATCTCAACTTATGTTATTTCCCATTTATCTTCCCAATAATGACACTAAATAGTCATGTGGTAGAACACCTGCATCATAATAATATTTTCTTGTACACCCCTAAGTACTCTCTGAACCCATTGGAAAAATAGTGAGCAGTAATCCCAACAAGCCTATCTTGTGGGTATGATTTCAACTAGGGTATACTCTGCAAAGACAAAGATATGGGAGCTAACATCTCCAACCCTATGGGTGAAAAATAGGGGATAAACATATACAACCATATTTTCAAGAGCTCCCTCAACCCTAGGAGCCCTCCATCTCAATTCCTCACCCTGGGAGATCAGACAGAGGGGGAAGAGTTGGCTCAGTGTTCTCAATCATTCCCAAGATTTGTAGATCATAAACATATCATCATGCTCATATTTGGTACCTACCTAATCATCACGTCACAATAGCAGCAACCTCCTGTTCATGTAGGACATCAAATCAAATATTATATTAGAACAAAAATATATATCACAAAATTATGCCTTATTCATTATCCCAATCATAGAGGCAGTAATTGCAAGCCTAATCTTGTTTCATATAGAAGCACTTGTCTCAATATATCAAGACATCTCAGACCCAACTATATACGATATTCTTTATCATCCAGATCCCACTCGATATTATTGCAGTGTATCCCTTTCATATCTAGAATCTACTCAAAAAACTCTCAAAGAGCTTCTTCAACCTCCCTCATAGCTATACATGCCAACAACATCGTACTCAACCTTTTTCGTTCTTAAAGCTACAAAATTCTCATCCAAAATTATCATGGTATATCTCATACTAAAGAGGAACCCAGATGTGTTGATCTCATCAATAATGATCCCAATCAACATCATTACAGCCATAGAAAATTTTAGGGGCTAATTTTCCATGGTTTTTCCGAAAAAAATATTCACCAAATTCCCTTTTTCCTAAAAATTATTTGCCCAATTTTACAATATAGAATTATTTTAACTTAAAAGTTTCCAAAATTATATAGAGATTATATATAAAATCAATATAAATTTTAATAGTTTTACAAGTATATCATAAACATTTTATGGTTTTCATATTATAGACTAGTGAAATTCTCCAAGGTTTCTAAACTTTAAGATAAATTTCCTTGCTTAAAATTTTCCCGAAGTACATCCATGCAGTCACATATCATAGGAAGAATATCTCAGACCAAAAAATTGATCATCCCATGCAAATATTTTGAAGGGTGCTTGGTAGAAACTCAATGTGTATGAATTGGCTCAATTAGGTTTCATGAAAAACGTACACACACACACATAGATATATATGGATGTTCATACGAAAAATCAATGCTTCAATCAGTTATTAGTTTCCAAGTTAGGTTAGAAAATATCTCTTCATAACTTCTTGAAATTTAATTGGAGTGTCCAAGGATTCACATTTCCAATTTATTATTAGCTTCAAATTTAGAATGTAATCCATCATCCATGATTCTTAATCATAAAACGAACTCTACTTTCCCTATTAGAGTGCCTCCTATTACTTGTCAAGAATAGACCATCAACATATAAAACAAAAAATCAAAGTCATACCTTAGACCACTTTTTGAATTAGAGGTTTGGATCGGCATATCTTCCTGGTTTCACCAGATAATTGTCAATGTGCACATACTAGGCTCGAGTATCTTGCTTCATACAATGCTTTCTACAAACATAACATTTTCCCAAACCAATATGCTTATCCTTACACAAATAAATATTGTGTAATCAAATAAAATAAACCAGTTTATCAATCCTTAGATCAAAACTAATATCAAAATCATAAAATTTTCTTCCAATATCCATGTGACAAACTTTTCGGACCAAATTTCAGGTAGAGCTCATATCCAAATATCAAGTTATGACTTCATCAATTATCATGTCAACAAAGTGTTATTAAGCAATATCAAATTTTTTCAGGTCATCCTTATGTTGAAATTTGCAACAAGAAACAGTGAAATTGGAATCCATAAATGAAATCCAGAAAATATCACCCCTAAATGACTACCATATGAGGCTTCTGATTTAATTTTCCCTTAATTAAATTGGAAGAAAAAAGGTAATTTCATCTCATGACAACGTGTATTAGTTAACTAAGCTAGGAATACTTTCTTATCTTAGGAAATTTGAGTTAGAGGTAAAAAAGGATGCATGTAGAGGAATTTCCATGATTTATGGGGGTCCATATATAGTTATTTATGAGTTGTAATTACTTAACTCAAGAAATTGAGTTAAAATCAATTTAACTAGTTCTAACTAAGAGATGAGCTAGTGAGAGGTCCAGTAAATTAAATTATATTTAATTCACAAGTAACGATCAATCATTTAACTGATAATTTTCTATAAATAGCTATTGCATGTTAGTTCTAAGGAAGACCCAATCCAAAAAATATCAAGGAGAAGCCAAAAAATATCAAGATTGAGGAGGGCGACACAATCCAGAAATACTTGCAAAAGTTCACTCAGTGTAGAGATTATATTGGAAGCATTGGGGTGACAGTTGTTGATGTTGATTTGCTGAGCCTAGCACTTTTAGGCCTTCCGAAGAGCTGCCGTAGTTAGTGATATGGTGGATCAAATTTATGTTCAATATTAAAATTTCTCATAATGGAACGAAACCAGTGTTCTTGCATAGATATTGTCTTTCTTAATTCGACACAATTCGTTTCACACAAAACTGACTTCGTATGCTCCTATAATCACAATCTGTTCATTTGGGTAAACAACAAAAATATTTTTTTTAGATGTACAAGGTTGCCCAGTAAGTAGTTTTTACTTTTGACTGGACCTTGACTATGCATGATTGACTTGAATTTTTAGGCCTATGGAAATGCGCCACTTGTCACATTCATATTGGTTTCAATTTGGTGATTTTTAATTGGTTTATGGTTGGACCAACCAGGGAATACCAAGTGGGAAAACCATAGGTCGCCACATGGCACCCTGGTGGCCAACCAAAATTTATGTTATGGGCCAAAATAGCTCCAAAAAATTCAAACATAGAACCTACAAGCAACAATATTGACACCCAACCAACGTGCCACAACAAGTTTCTTAACCCTATAGTTTTTTATAGCTATTTAAATTTTGATGAATATTATGGTGGGGATTGGGACCGGGGTTAACCCCGGACCCCGATCCATGGACCAAGGTTAGGGGATAACCCTGTTCCACATATATGGCGTACTATATGGTGAAGAAATATTTTAAAACCTTGATCCAAATTAACCAAATTTTATGTATATTTCATCGACGAAGTTTGTTAAACATTAATAAACCAAAACACCAACAAATAACAAAAGTTTGTGGCGCTCCATGGTCACCACCCATGGGAACTGTCACTCTGGCAGTCAGTTAATAGGATGGTTCACATGTTGTGATTAGTACTTGATGCTACCATTGTCGCTTCACAACCTAACCACTATTTTCCATGGTTACCACCTGGAGCCAGCACCACATTCACATGTTACGGTTTATGAAACCACCTGTGCTAATCCATGGTTTTTAATTAAAATGTTTTATTCTTAGCCATTAGAGGGAAAATTAAGTTTCCCACAATTTGCGTCAGCAGGTAGAGAAAAATTCGCTAAGTTAGCACTTTTTTGGGCGAATTTGTAGGACGAATAGCTGAAGAACTTGAGAGGCTCATAAATTCTTTAGTTTTTATCCTTTTTGGGAGAAGAAAGAGGCTAGACAGGGGTTTTTGGGTGTTGTGAATACATTGGAGCTATTAGTACAGTTGTTTGAGCATTGTAAATGTATATAAACACCATTTTTTGAGCATAATGAAAGAGGCCCAACCATTGGAAGCTGGACCAGGAGATGTAACCCTGGAGGGGTGAACTCCTTCATCAATTGTTGTTGTGTGTTTGCTATTATGGTGATATTATCTCTTGTTTTCTACAAAAAATGATTTTAAATTTCATGTTTATGTGTTTAATAATTTGACTAAAGAGGCTTTAAACCCTAAGTTAATCACTTTCAAAATTTTCATAAACCTCAAGCAATTTCACATATAGATCAGTTAGAGGACTCTATGAATGGAAGAGAGAAGTTACTAGAGATAATAGAAGAGATAAGATTGACCACCAAACACTACAAGAAAAAAGCACATTGGTGAGGGTCACGCTTGTGACGGACCTTTAAGGTCCATCACCAATGTCACATATGGTGACGGTCATTAAAAAACCATCACTGTAAGTGTATATAGTGATGGTCCTTTATGGTCCATCACTAAAGAAATTTTCAATGACACTTTGGGTGAGGGTCGTTAAAGGCCCATCACTAATTCTCTCTTTGGTGAAACTTCTAGTGACGAACTTTTAATGACCCTCACCAATGCTCTTTTTGTTACTTTTGGTGACGGTCAAAAAATGTCCGTCATCATTAATCACTAAAAACCGTCACTGTAAGTGTATATAGTGATGGTCCTTTATAGTCCGTCACCAAAGACATTTCACTTTTGGTGAGGGTCGTTAAAGTTCCATCACTAATTCTCTCTTTGGTGACACTTCTAGTGACGAACTTTTAATGACCCTCACCAATGCTCTTTTTGTTACTTTTGATGACGATAAAAAAATGTCTGTCATCATTGATCATTCCAATGAGTTTTTGATGATCTTATGTGCCTGTTAATATAATTTTTGTGAAAATATAACAATTTAATACCATTATTGTGGAGAATTTTTTATAATATGTTGAAGGCCATAGTGGTTAGGGTCAGTCAATTTTTTAAGAAGTAATAAGCGTGTATCATTTCCCTCAAGTAATGACTAGTCGAATAGAGATTTCCTATGAGTCAACACATGATTCATATCTATTAAGTTTATTATCTAAAAAATTCCGTTTAGATAAAGTTCCACTATTGTGTGTAGGAAATATATTATTTAATACATAATCGAGCTCTGACAATCTATTAATGAGAAATACCTAACAATCCTCAACAATCTGGGTACACCTTAAATCACTAGTAGAAAATGATGAAATTAGTGACTAGGTGACTAAAAAATTCAGTCACCGCAATTATTTCAAGTGAATTTCTACTAAATCTGAGAAATTTTAAGTGACTGGACTAAAAATGACTAACTTAAATGACCAATTTAGTTTAGGAATAAAATAAATGACTAGATAATAAGTGACCAAACTAAAAACGACTAAATAAAATGACTAATTTAGTCCATGACTAAAATATATGACTAGATAGGGAATTAGGTCGCGTCACTCTGCTCTGAGCCTACGCCCTCCATCGCTCATGGCCCTTGGCCCTCCTGTCTGCCATGGCCCCTCCAGATGCAACCCCAGAGGCGGCCGCTTCCCAGTTGTCCTTCTCCGCCTTGGTCAAGTCTTTACTGCCCCAGTGCCCTCGCCCTGCAATTTCGAAATTTGTAAAAAAACTAGATGGTTTGCAAGAAGTGGTTCTTCCCCCTGCTCTCCCTCGTATGGCGTCTCTCTCTATAGCAGAGCAAGGCCTCATCGGGAAATTCACTATTCTCTGGTCCTCTCCGAAGACCATGCACAGGTGGATCAAGCGGAACTGGTCTGAAAAAATAAGCGGCAAAATCTCTATCCGCTTCTGTGGGAAAGGATACTTCACCTTCCACTTTGAATCAAGAGAAGAAAAATATCTAATCTTCAGAAAAAGACCATATTTCATGGATTCCAGAGGATTGTACTTTAACAAATGGACCCTGGACTTCGATCCCGAACTTGATGTCCCTAGTGCAGTCCTGATCTGGGTCTAGCTCCCACATCTCCCTCTCCATTATTGGGGAGATGAATCGGTTCGAGCCATCGGTAATGCTGTTGGGAATTTTATTGATTGCAGTGAGCCAAAGGAAAATATGCAAGCTTGTGCCCACATCTGTTTTGAATTTGATCTCGGCAAAGGTCTTCCAGAGGCTATCAAGCTCAAAGTGGATGACTGGACTCACATCCAATAGCTGGACTATGAACAAATCCCGTTTAAATACAAGGTATGTCACGAATATGGCCACTTTGCCAATCGCTACTCTAAATTAGTTGATGTTGAAAATGTTTCACAAGATGAGCAATTGGAAACTATAAAAAAAAAAATTACTGCCTCCATTCCTAAGGCAAACCCTGAAGCTGCGCCTCCCAAGACTAATCTCACAGGTTCCACGTCTTCCCTGGATCCTCTCCTCAACATTTCTAGCCCCGCTCCTCCACCTCCCCCTCCTGAAACTCCTTTGGAATCATCTAACCCCTTTGGTGCCCTTTCCCTCCCTGAAAATTACCCCCCCATCCCCATCCCCTTTCGCAAACTTCTCCCTCTTCTTCCCATGATCCTCCCCTCACTCAATCAACCAGGAGTTATTCCAAAGAGCACGGTGTAAATCTGGAAACACATAAAAAACAAGGACCAGGAAGGAAGTCCATAAAGTAGCAGAGGGATGAAAATTTCCAAAAAGACATAGCCATGGGTACACAAAACCCCATAGAAACCTACATTCTGGGGCAAAATAGCATAGAAGTAGCACACAAAGAGCAGGGAGGGTGAGAAACTCTTTGTATCCCTCATACTCAATGATGAAGACCCTATCCTGGAACAGCAGGGGACTAGGGCACCCCTCTAAAATAATTGCCCTAAAAGACCTGATAGCTCATGAGAAACCATGAATTCTAATGCTCTAAGAAACAAAACAAGGACACCAAGAAATGAAAGGAATCATTGATCAACTCAAGCAGTATGAAGGTAACATTTGTGAATCAAGGGGCTCTTCCAGTGGAATAGCCACCATTTGGAACCAAAGTACTTGGACATGCATATCTGATACAATAAGTCAATATTGGATTAAAGTCACTCTAGAGAACCAAGCAGATAACAAAAGGATTTTCATCTACAATATCTATGCACCAAATCACTTCAGAGACAAAGAGCAATGTTGGGCTTCTCTCAAAGCAGACATAGATGAAGAAGATAACAACAATATTATTTTCGGTGGAGATCTCAATCCCATACTCCACTCCAATGAGAAGAGAGGAGGTATTTTTACTCATGACCCCTACAGAACAAAGTTGGAAACTATCATGCAAGATCATGCTCTAGTTGACGTTGTTCCAAAAAATCACAAATTCACTTGGAACAACCGCAGGCTAGGAAGAGACAATATTATGGAGTGGCTAGACAGGATTATGGTAAATGTCTCTCTTCTTTCCGCTTACTCCACTGCATACGTTGTTGTCCTCCCCTATTCAGCATCTGATCATTATCCTACAGCTCTTGTCCTCGAGGCCCACTGTCCCTTAGGGCGCATTCCATTTAAATACAACTCTCTGTGGTGCAATGATCCCATCGCAGATAATATTGTCAAATTTACATGGAGGCAGCACATAGAAAGATCGTCGGGATACATATGGGAAAGCAAATTGAAGAGGACCAAAAGTGCCTTGAAGGATTGGGCAAAGAATTATTACAAGGAACCGGAGAAGGCTAAATCTAAAATAAAAAGTGAATTAGAAAGGGTCCACGGCAAGATAGAGGAGCAAGGACTCTCCTAAGAATACAAAGCACTAGAAGGCGATCTCTATTTCTAGCTTTATCATGCCGATAGAGATGAGGAACAAAAATGGAGAATAAAGTTGAGACAACTTTGGTTGCAAGGAGGGGATAAAAATTCTGCCTTCTTCCACAAGCAGGCCACAGTCAGGAAAATCAGAAATAATGTCACCACCATCACCGACGAGGAAGGCCATCTCCAAAATACTCAAGATGCTATTAAGAAGACTGCTTTAGACTATTACAGCGTCCTCTTAACTGAGACAAAAGCAGTTGAAGATTACTCAGATCTTCTTCAACACTTGCCCGTGGGAATCAGTGAGGAAATCAATGCAAATATAACCAAAGAAATTGAATAGGATGAAATACAAAAAGCCATTTGGGCGCCCCAGCCAGACAAAGCCCCTAGCCCAGATGGTTTCCCCATCTGTTTCTACATAACTTATTGGGAAAAAATAAAAAAAGATCTTGTCAAAATGATAAGATGGGCCCAACGCAAGAGTAAAATTGGAGGATTCACTAATGCCACCCATATTGCCCTTCTTCCCAAAGAGAATCAACCTTCATCCTTCTCCCGATTTCGGCCTATCTCTTTGTGAAACTCCTCTTATAAAATCTTGACCAAAATCCTTGCTTCATGCCTCAAACCTCTCCTCCCCTCACTCATTTCTGAAAACCAAGGCGGTTTCTTGGCCAATAGACAAATTTCTAACTCCATCCTTCTCGTCTAAGAGGCCATTCATTCCAGCCAAGCTAGAAACGAAAAAGGCTTCATTCTAAAACTAGACTTAGCCAATGCCTTCAATCGATTCAGGCACTCCTTCTTATTTGTTGTTCTGGAAAAAATGGGATTTGTCGCACCCTTCATCAACCTTGTCAAAGCTTGCGTTTCTGGTCCCTAGATCTCCCATCTCATTAATGGTAGACCAGGACCTTCTTTCCAATCTTCCCGAGGTCTAAGACAAGGCTGTCGCCTCTCTCCTTACCTTTTCATCTTGATGGTTGAGTCCTTTAGTAGGGAATTGGACTACAATCGTCGCATTGGTCTTATTACTGGTATTAAATTTGGAAATGGAGTCAAGAACATAAATCATTCTCAATTTGCTGATGATACACTACTAATGGGAGGAGCCTCCAATATAATAGCTCACTGATTCAAAACCCTCCTAGATAAATATATGAGCTACTTCATAGGTTTGGTCAAATATCTCAAGAGCTGCATCTACGACTGGAACACTTCTGCTCAAACTCTGCATAGCATTTCCAACACTTTTCGAGTCCCTTGCAAGTTGGATTGGGGGCACTTCTCCTATCTGGGCATGCCAGTGAGTGCTGGCAGTCTAAAATTTGAAGTATGGGACACTATTATTGACAAAATTAAAAGGAAAGTGCAACAATGGGACTCCTCTTGGCTTAATCCTGCAGGGCGCCTAATTCTACTTAAATCAGGTCTTTCTTCCTTACACTTATATCAATTCTCGCTCCTGCAAGCTCCTGCTAGTTTTCACCACAAAGTGGATGCTATCCTCCGTCACTTTCTTTGGCAAGGGGGGAAAATGAAAGAAATAAATATAACCTCATAAATTGGAAACAGGTTATTCAACCTCAGGAGAAAGGAGGGCTAGGAATTAGATCACCAAAATTCCTAAATCTGGCCTTTGGTGGCAAGATCGTGTGGAGACTCATTAATGGCAAGCCTACTTGGTGGAAGAAAGTTTTAGAAATCAAATATCTTAATTCCCCAAGGCAACAACTATTGGATCATGATATACCTAGCAGAACTTGTTCTAAAATCTGGGGGCTGTGTAAGAAAGCAATTCCCCTTCTTGCTTAAAACATTTCCAAGGTTCCCAAGGGTGGCATCCATATTAGAATTGGAGCTGATAAGATAATGGGCCAACAACCCATTAGCAGCAGACCTGGAACTCATCAGATCCTATCCTCTTTTAACAGCATGGGGATTCATACTCTGGATTAGATATCTCAGTGGGACACTCAATCACAGATTTGGATAGGATGGATCTTTCCTGATATACCCATTGAATTGGAAGCAAGCCTCACCAATCTCCAAACCCATCTTCATGGCATCGCCCATACCAAACGCAACAGTGATGATGGCTTTCTTTGGGATCCCTCCGGCTCCAAATACACAGTTAAAGCTGCTTACCAGCAGATCTGCAACAATGAATATCCCATGCCCATTTGGGCACAGTGGAAAATAGCTTGGAAATCAGAGATCCTCCCAAAAATAAAATTCGGACTTGGGTGAAATTTTCCTCTACACGAACACCCCAAACCACAGGCTTGTGCAACATTATTGGTGTCATAACCATAATGACTTGTGGCAGAAATGGAAAGAAAAAACCTGGTGGCCGTCAGCTCCAGCAACACAACAGTGGGATAATCTTGCTAGAGAACTCAAAACACGAAAACTTAGACAAATTTCTAGTCCAGATATCCTCAGATGGGGATATCTAACTAAAGGGTTGTTCAAAATTAAGGAAGGCTACTATATCCACTCTCAACAAGCTCAGTATAATGCTCAGCCATTATGGAAAAAAATCGGGGAATTGAGACATTGGCCTAAGGTGGAATATTTCTTATGGCTGGTAAGTCATCACAGGATTCTGACATGGGAGAATATTCAGAAACGAGGAATGATAGGCCCTTCGCGCTGCTCCTTCTGTCTTACTGAGATAGAAATGATAGAACACCTTCTTAACTCTTTCCCAATGGTGCAGCCACTTTGGGAGAACTTGGCACAACTGTTTTGGCAGACAGATAAAAAAAATGAAAGCATAACGGAAACCATTAGCAATTGGAGAAAAGGGAGGTTTCATTGTCAAGTGATCAATAGAGCATGGACCCTATCATTTGGTTTCCTTATTTGGAACACTTGGAAAGAAAGGAATCAGAGAGTTTTTCAAGCAGCAGCTCAACCAATGCATCATATTTTGCAGTTCTCCATAGAAAACATTCAAGAAAATATCCTAGTAGAAAGTTGGTCAGATGAAGATTGGCAGACAGTGGGTATTGAATCTCAGATATTAGAGTACTTAAATATAAAACCATAGATGCTTTACAAAGGTTTATGGAGGTACAGACCACCAGGTCAATCAATCGAGGAACACTGGCTACCTCCTCAACCAGGATTTCTTAAACTTAATTATGATGGGGCCTCGAAAGGTAATCCGAGACAAGTTGGCTCAGGAGGGATTTT
Organism: Pinus albicaulis; assembly: GCA_034641835.2. Taxonomy (NCBI): domain Eukaryota; kingdom Viridiplantae; phylum Streptophyta; class Pinopsida; order Pinales; family Pinaceae; genus Pinus; species Pinus albicaulis. Next base: position 517,692,223 of record CM076583.1, on the reverse strand, counting down.
CTGCAACTCTCAGGGGGCAGTCTGCCAATTTTATGCATTTGACTTGGGCCACGCCACAAATAATGAAGCAGAACTTATGGCGATAAAACAAGGTATTCTTATAGCAATCAGGGAAAATTATCAGAGAATCATTATTGAGGGAGATTCAACAATGGTAACAGGTGTGCTCCAAAAGCTGCAGCAAGGCATACCCTAGGAGAAAATATCTCAAAGTTGGAGAACAACAGCTCTCATAGAAGAAGTGAGCCAACTGGTGAAACAGATTCAGTATTTGATCCCAAGCCACATTAGATGAAAAGGTAATGCAGCGGCTGATTACTTGGCTAACTGGGGATGCCAACATGTAGAGCGCTCCATAGATGCTCACCCCACAGATGCCATCTGGGATGTGGAACTTCATTCTCTCCAATTGATAGTGAGAAAGGATCTTCAACCCCCAGATCGAGGTGTACAATTGCCAGGAAGATGATCTTAGCCATGGAAACCTGGCGTGCACTTGTCCTTCATGCAATTAAAGACAATAATGAAGGAATGTCAGCCCAGTTCAACGAAGTGTGCGATCATCCAGATTCTCATGATGTCGCAGTATGGCCAGGATGTTTTGTCAGAGCGCCGAAGGAAAGTTTCCATCAAGGTATGTGGGTTCCCTCCCTCCCTTCATTCATTCATGCACTGCTTTCTGTATGCAAGCATTTGGAGGCTGAAGCGCAGGAATCCGAGCGATACAAATTCCGTCAACCTCACATTTTAGTCAGGGTATGTATCTGTTATTCTCTTCGCATTCATGGTGCCATTTGCCAAGGTCTCGTGTAGATTGCTGTCTAATATGGATGTTTCGAGCTAGCTCATGAATCTTTGTGGGATTACCCTCATTTTGAAAGTGGTTCAACCGTGCTTCCGCGACCCCTGTATATTGCTTACCCACTCTATTTTCCCTGCTGTCACCCTGGGTAGTATATGGCCATGTGCTCAGTTAGTTGTTTTAAGTAAACACTGGGATATTTGGAGAGGGTTTCGAATTTGTTTCTATATGGTTTTACTCTTTCAGGCTGCTAATTGTGTCAAGCTTCATAATTATAAGGTGTTCCAAGTCCTTGTCATTCTTTGCTCTGTCTCTGAGAGCTGTGTTATTAACTTTAGTCTGCATCCATATCTGTTCCATGGTTTCTGACCCACAGTGTTTTGGAATTGTTCTTGGAAGTGGCTGGTGGAGCTAGTGGTTCTTGGTTCCTCAGCCAGCCAAATTGTTCCTCCACTCAGCTCACCGAATTCGGCCCCAAGCCTGCAAATACTCCATGCTCTGTCTATCATAAGCTTAGGACTCACATATCCAGGGTGCGCGGCCACTTTTTCTTTTTTGAGGTCTACTCAGCTTCGGGTTCTCTGGACCACCTTTTTCTGGGATTGTTTTTCACATAGAGTTAAGGGATTGTTTGCGGTCATACGCTCTTCTGGAAGATATTCTGGCTCTCCACATTGGTTACAAAATTGGGTCTTGTGGCTTCGTTTTCCTTGTTTTTATGTTATACACGTTATCTCTGATCAAAGGGTGTGAACGGGGTGTTTAGATATGGTTCCTCACTCCTTTGTTGTTCAATCTTGCCTGTTTGTGTTATTGAATAGGATTTTTCCAGACATGGGGAAGAGACGTTCAAGGTCTGAGTCTGCCAAGGGAAAACAGAAAGTCCAGTTCGAGCCTGCCCCTATGAAACGTGGCCGTAAAACCAACCAGGAGCATCTGGAGACCTTAGCTGCAAATTATGTGATGGGTAATTATTCAATAGTTCGTCAAGAAATCCGGGATTGGGAAAGGGATATCCAGACAGATCCTGAGGATAATGAAGCAGAAGCTGAGATTTTAGATTTCATAACAGACCTTGGAAATACCCGTGGCCGTCTTACTTTATTCAATCAGACTATTCATACATACTGGATAGTCAAGTGTCTCATAGCAAAATCTATTCAGAGTCTTCCGCCTGCTCATGCTAAGGCAGACCCGGCCAAGATAGAACCTCGCATTTAGGATCTGATTCAGGACATACAAAACCAGTTGCAGCATATCAAGATAACTCAATATTAGGTAACCGATCGTATTAGTAGATTGTATGATAGGGTAGGCCGTATGGAGAAGTTGCTCCAACAGCTACAACAAGTTGACATGCCTGGGTCTAATGAGAAATACCCAGCTCCAGTTTCTTCTTCAGATGGATATTTGTTTTCCGTATTGTGTTTTTGGATGCACTTTTTAGTAGTATATGAACTCTCTTTATGTCATATGTATGTACAAACTGCAGTAGTAGGACAGATAGCTCATGAGACTTATAGAAGGATGAAACAATTTCAATTTTGGTATGCTTTTCACACTCTTAGGTGGCCAACAGACCTGGTTTCCTACAGGCAGGTTGAGGTCATAGCCTGAATTTATATTTTGTAGCCTGTATTTCAATTATAAATAGAAAATAGTGTGGTCCCACCAAATTTACAAAAAAAAAATATAATAAAAAAAAATAAAAAATAAATAAATAAATAAAAATAAAAAATAAAAAATAAAAAATTCTTTATTTGGGTCCTCCTAAAAGGAAAGTCCTCGCCTCTGAGAATCTAAAAAAATGTGGTGTAATTGGCCCATCTCGCTGCCCAAAATATCAAGCAGTTGAAGAAACCATTCAGAACCTGTTCATTGATCGCCCCTTTGCCACTACCTGTTGGAAAGAAACTTTTCGGAACATCCACCTCCCCTGGGGTCCCCACAACTCCATTGTTGAAGTCTTGCCACTTTGGAAAATGAACTATCCCTGGCAGCATAAAAAAAACAACATTGCTCGAAGAGTATGGAATTCTCTACCATGCTCTCTTCTGTGGAACATATGGCTGGCACGAAATCGTATGATCTTCAAAGATAAAGAAACCAGCATCAGGAAGTTATGCAGTAAGGCATGGAGTCTCACATTGGAAGCAATGTTTGCTAAAAGTGAAGGGAAACTTGACATATCCGGTCTCTATGTTGAAGAAAGGAATTTCATAGGGAATCTGCTGGACAAAAACAACAATGCCCATAGCAGGACTGACATTAACAGCCACAAAAACTCTAGCTACAGCTGGAAAATTAGAATGAAAGATGAGGAGTTCTCTCTCTGGCTCAGAAACTGCAACACCCATTACCTCTTTTTTGATGGTGCCTCTAAATATAATCCAGGAGTGGCCGGGGCTGGTGGAATCATTTGTAACGCCAATGGAGACATCATAACTGCCTATGAATGGGGATAAGGCAACCTATCCAATAACAGGGCCGAAGCTCTCACCCTTTATCAAGGTCTCATCCAGCTTCAAAAACTTCATTGGAGACTCGGCCATCGTCATTATTCTGATGGTATACAATCGGAACGCCTCCAATGTGATCCTGCAACAAACAATAAGTCGATATCAAGCACTTGCCTAGCAGATGAAAGAAGTCTGATTCTACCATGTACTCCGCTCACTCAATAAGGAGGCTGGTACATGTGCAAATAGAGCCTGCTCTCACTCTATAGGCAATCTCCGATGTAACTCCAACAAATCCCAATGCTTTTTGCCATAATTAGAAGTAAATTAATTCTCAAATTGTCTGCAGAGGTATATAATACCATCGGATTCCTCCTCACTGTCATTCGTATTATTTTCATAATCGATTTAGCTCTCGTGTTAGTAGAAATCTCCTCTGAATCCTATGCAGAGGATATCAATGTCATAATATCTCTGAAATCAATCCAAAATTTCAGTATTTGTCCTTTCTCACAAGCGCTCCCTAAGTCTTCATATCATCCCTGTGATCTATCCCTCAATTCACGCGTGACTCCATCGCCGCTCCACCTCAATTCTCTGCCTGAGCTTTTGTATATATTCATGGTTCCCCCCGACCTGAATCACTACTCCATCTCACCTCTTCTGCGTTCGCATTCTCCCCATATTTCTTCATCCTGATCCTTTGCCTCTGTGCATTTCCAAGCCCCCTGCTTCCTTTTCAACCCAGACCCCTTCTCTTTGGAGCAGTGCCTTTGCAGGCTTTTGTTACACTTTGGTAATTCAATTCGCTTTCACAACATGGCAAGAAGCGAAGACTGCTTTCATTGCGCTGATATCCAAGTAGATCTAGAGCAAATACACGCACAGCAGAAGATCTTAGATGCCAAAATTGATACTCATGCCCAAATCACCAAGGAGAAACATGAGGCCGACCTCAATCTTTTCCTTCACAGAGTTTCTTCTCTCCAGGGACAGTTCAATGACCTCTTAAATAGATGCAATCATGTCAAAGAGACCATTGATATCTTGAAGTATATTCTGGAAAAAAATAATGCACCAAGTACCAGTTCAGCAAATGCAAGAAACACAGATGCTGAAGGCAATCCAGAAGAATCCACTGCACGTCAAATCCATCACATAAACATCGATTAAGCATGAATTGCAAATACTATCTTTTATTGTTTCAGTTTTTTCGAGTCTATACTAGCTCAGTTTTTCATATAGTTAAGAATGATAGAAGCAAAAGGGATTTTGTTCTCAATGTTGTCATCCCCTGCTCTGCTTCTCATATAGACCGCCTTGTAACAACGAAGCTTAGTCTCCCCTATATTTTTTGAATATAAATAGCAGCCGACTTTGTAAAATATATATATATATATATGACTAGATAATAAGTGACAAAATTAATAATGATTAACATAAATTACTACTATAGTCCAAGAATAAAAATATGGCCAAATATTAAGTACAACAAGTATATGAATTACTAAATTATGTTAGTAATTTTTAATTGTGATTTTAATGCTTGGTTGCTCCTCTTCGCCCTACAACTTTCCCAATTGTCCCTTGACTTGTATATTTTATGTCTTGTTCTTCTCCTCATCCATCGTGTGTGTCCTTTATATATATGCGACTTCACCCCTTTTAGTTATCTTATGCCTTGTGACCTTCCATTCAGTTGGGTCATCTTGTCTCTACGAGTGCCTCTTCCACAACACTACTTTGTTTTTGGGGGACATCCAATGTTAAACTCATTCCATGTTCTTCCACCCTTGTCAGTATAACCACACCAACTTCACCTTGCATTATATCCATTGGCACTCCGGTCAAATTTTTTAGACTCGTTGTTGGGGGTGTGTTCCTTAGTCATGCCATTATCCCAGGAAAAATGTAAAATATAAAATATAAAATATTAATAAGACCATTCATCGGGGTTACCCTTGCATAACAAATGTGCCGACGTGGAAACTCCAAATCTTGGGTTTTTTTTCCATCGTCTTGGTGTCGTTGAAGCCTTGAACCACTTATCAAACCTCTACCAACTCCTCCATAACATTGGATTATTTGTGATATAAACATCACAAACGGTGCAATGAGGATGTCACCTTCCCTAAGACATGTACTTGATTTTGTCCACAATGAAATAATCCTACTATGTTTTTGGTATATTCGATAAGACTACGTCTTTAAAGTAATGAAGATTAAATTCTTAATGTTTGGCAATCCTTTAAGAGTGAGAGCCAATCAAAGTCACGTAGGAGAAGGTATTCCCTTTTTTTAGAAAATGGAGATAAAGCAATAAATGAAAAATTAAACTCTTGTTTGTGTGATAATTAGGGAATGTATATCTATTCTCTCAAAGATTAGTCCTAGATAATGGGAAATAATCTCCTATTTATTCTAAATAACCCTTAACTCTATTAATAGAGTACCTTCTTACCATCACAATCATAATAGTCAATTTTTAAAGGCAAAATCTATATCAAAACTCTTTAAATATGCAAGTAGATAACCTCCACATAAAAGTGAAAACATATTTTGAACATGTTTAAAGCATATTAAAACATAATAATAAAAAAGAGAACATAAATATTGATACATCAATAATTAGCTTTCACAAATATATATTAAAAATTATAAATTCACATTAATATTATTAATTAATATAAAATCTCAATTTAATAATAAATAATTATATAATTTATAAATGATTTAGGTATGATCTTAATTTATATCAATTTAAAGTGAACGAGCGAATTGAGGTAAATGTTTATTATCCCACGCACATTGAGCTTCAATTCTTTGGCCTCTTATTTTATATGCTTATTTATTTTTCCATCTAAAAATATTAATCAAGTTAAATAATAAAAATATGTAAAATATTCAAAATTCTTTGAAAATCCCTTTGAAAATCTTTTTGAATCAAATACAAATCGGGCAGTAAACATTCTATCCTTCTTTTAGATTCGAAACCTTTTGGTAGTTTTCCGCCCTTCTAAAAATCCTATCCAGCCTTTAGATTCAAATACAAATCGGGCAGTAAACATTCTATCCCGCTTTTAGATTCGAAACCTTTTGGTAGTTTTCTGCCATTCTAAAAATCCTATCCAGCCTTTAGATTCTTAACCCCTTGGTACCTCGCGAGCGCGCATCTGATGCCCTAGAATCGATCCTCGAGCTAACAGGTCTCTTTGTCTACAACTTCATTTATGTTTCTTCGCAGGAAAAACGAGTTCACAGAAGGAATTTTTCTGCTAAAGGGTATTACAAACTGCCATTATTTTTCTTGTAGTCAACATGAATCGTATATGCTTTATCCTGATGCAATTATTTTGAGTTCTTGTTTGGAAAAATTGGCCATATTTCAACTTTCTAGACTAGATCTGTAGAAAGAGGTTCTTTCTAGACTTAGTCTTCTTCTTTATTTTCGGCCTGACCCTTCAATGCTTTGCTCCGTGCTTGTATTCATTCCCACCCACCCATGTTTGGATCAGAGCTAGTGGTGATGAAAGTTCTAATTCCTGTGATGGGTGTGATCCACAGGAATTCATTCTCATGCCGTAACTTGCCTTATCTGAGACATGCCACTTCTTTCGGGCAGACAGATGGTTAGGGTATTTGAATCTAGATCGCAGGACATTGGTCAGGGCCAGTAACGAATCAACCAAGAAAGGTGGCCCTAAAGACCATTAGAAATGCTAGTAGCCATCCTGGAATAGTGTTATGATATCTCCTGAAAACTCATGATCCATTCCATCTGGGGTATTTATGGATCGAAGCATCTACCGGGATGCATAAGTTGTATTTCCTTCCACCGAAGAGGAGCTTGTCGCTTTGGTGGGCTGAAAATTTTTTATAATTTTATCTTCCTCTCAGCATCAATTGTTGTTAACTAAATAACCAAATAAGGAATCAATTCCTTGGATATGGGGTTAGTTGAGAAAGCCAGGTTCTTCTGGTTTCACTTCTTCATCTACTGCCGAGGATGTCACTCAAGGAAATGATGCGAATGGCCTCATGAGCATTATTACAGGTTTTTCTTCTTCTCATGTCCTTTTAAAGGATACATTTTCCCAAACTATAAAAATTTTATTTTTTTTTCCAATGCATTCATGCATTCAGTTTATGGGCTGCAGAAAAATAGTACATGACATATACATTCAATTTTATTAGACTCTAGGAGGGGCAAGTGGAATAGGGACAGATACTATGAGGGTGTTGGCCCTGCGAGGTGCACCAATTGTAATGCCCATCAGAAACATGGAGAGTGGCCACAGGGTGAAAGAATTCATTCTGAAAGACAATCCCAATGCCAAAGTGAATGTCATGAAGCTCGAACTCAGTTCACTCAATTCCGTGCGACGATTTTCAGCCTCCTTCAAGTCATTGGATCAGCCTTTGAATATTCTCATGTAAGAACACATTTTTGCTTATCTAATGTGTCACATCTATATGTTTGTGCCATTTTCAATGAAATTTTCTGTATGTTCAAATTATGTATATATATATATATATAACAGGTGGTAAGGCTCAGAGTCAGTCTAAAATTTTAGAATAAATTCGATTTAACAAGTGCTTAAATTTATTCCTGCACAGAATTGTCTTGAGATATATAATATTCCTGCAAATCTATTTCTTGGTGCATATATATTTTTAACCCACAATTCCTGGAAGCACACATCAAAGAAAACACATTCGAATAGAAATCCCTGTTTTTTCTATGGAAAAAACTACAAAAACATGGGTGCCAATTTCTAGGCTTATGTGGAGTGGTTATTTAGATCGCATTCCTCTGCTTTGGGATGAAATTTGAATCATTTCATTTTTGGGGTTGGTGTTGCATTGAGATAGTGAAAAATCAAAAGATGACGGTAATCACCAAATAGTCTCACAGTATTCCCAAATAGGTGTGCCCAGGCGGGAATGTGGATATCATAATCAGCACCAGATGATTTGGGTGAACGAATGGAGCATGAGGATGCATGTGGACAATGGTTTGGCTCTCAAGGAACTCATCGACGCCGCTGCCAAAGTGGGGCTCGTGTTGCCTCATTCGCTCTACTGGTTGGGTCTTAGCATTGGTGGCACCCTTGGCACTGAAGCTCACAATAGTTCTCTTTTCGGTAAGGGTAGCACAGTGCACGAGTACATGGTTGGTATGAGATTAGTTGTTCTGGCTTTCCCTTTTACTTGGGGATTTCTTGAAAATCACTCCTTTTTCTTTGTCTTCGTCATTTCCATCAATCATGAGCTCCACTACAAGTTGCATTTTCATAATTCCACGAGTGGAATTCTTTGTAGACACTGGCGGATCCTTGTTGGACTTGGAGGAAAGTGCCCACTTTTGGTGGTGGTTAGTAATGTGAGAGGAATTTTCGTATTAGAGAAGCTTCACTGACTGAAAACCCAGAACGATGGTGGCCCCAAATATGCTAAAAAGGCATTGCACTCTCCATTTCTCTTCACATCATAGACTTATATAGAGCCGATTTAGTGTTAGACCTCAACCCATCTAACCAACCAATAGAACATAATTGGTTTTCTTACCTCTGATTTATGGATTTTCCATGGCCGGATTCTTTAGTGAGGTGACATGGATTTTTTTATTATATTATTCTTCTTCTATGCTGCATTAAGGAAATCAAAATCTATGTTAGTTGCAGTCCTCCGGGTCTTGTGGTAATCTGTGGCAACGGATCCACCAACTGCACAATATCTAACACATATGGGGCGTTTCCGGATCGAAGAATCTGCCGGGCTGCAAAGGTTGTTTTTCCTTCCATCGAAGTGGATCTTGTCGCTTTGGTGGGCAATGTCATCAGAAAAAATCAGAAGATGAGAGTCGTCATAAGATACTCTCATAGTGTTCCCAAACTGGTGTGCCCAGGCGGGGATTAGGGTCTCATAATCAGCAGTCGGTATCTAAACCGCGTGATTTGGGTGAATGAATCGAGCATGATGATGCAGGTGGAGAGCGGTTTTCCTATAAAGGAACTCATCGAAGATGCTGCCAAAGTTGGGCTTGCATTTCCTCATTCTCCTTATTAGTTGCGTCTCACCATCGGTGGCATGCTCGGCACCGGAGCTCACAGGTTAGAACCCTATTGTTAAGCACTGCAACACAAAATTAAAAATGGTGGCAATACGGACGTGCGGGTTTTTCCATGTAGAAAAATCCTCAAACCCCGAAGTGGCAGAGCAGTGAGGAGGACCAACGACATAAGTGACAAGAACCAAAACCTTAAGTTTACATATGAAATCAGAAGATTGTGAACGCATTGAAAATGATAGTTACATATAATAAACTTTTCTTTGAGGAGAATTTGTGAATTTCAACCATAAAATACTATAATCTCAATTGTTGATTCGATGTCAGTCTTTGTTCGTAGTCATTTCAATTTAAACGCAGATTTACATTTGTGAACGATTATCGAGAGGCCATCAAACACAGTTCAAATTATGATAAACATTCAGTTTGTGTATGGAAATATAAATATACAAGAAAAACTATATATATTTATATGGAATTTCGAAACATAAACAATGTATTAGATGGTACATATTTCATATACGTTCGTGGAAAAATTGTTGATGCATCTTCAAACTCATTTCTGTGTCATAAATATCTCTCTATTCTTATTTGGTTACATATAAAATATTAAAAATATTACTAAACTATACTAGGAAACATTCCATTCGTCAAAAGATCTGAATTTCAGAATGGATTCGGCTCATGGGGGTTCCCATGGTTTTAGTTTGGTGAACGGTCAGTAATGTAAGGATAATATCCTTGACATCGTAATAATGTACAAGAAAATTCATGGTACATTTTCACAGTTTTAGCTAGAATAGGCTGTCCAATCACGTCGTTAGAGGTTTCAGACAGAAGCTCTTTATTTTCTTTACCGCTTGCTAGAAATTTTGCCACATTTTGGGGTCACCTCTGTCTTCGTCTACGTCTGTTATAGGAGGCCTCGTAACCCGCTTTGAACTGCCACTTTCTCTTTTGAAAGTTTGTATGGCAAACCAATGTTGGATGGAAGGTTTACTCATATAAGGATGCAAAAAAATAGAATATTTTAGCGAGTCTATGAAAAAGTTCTGGCGAGGAATTGGTGCAAAATGATACCTGCAGTAGAGCCAACAAAGTTCCAAAATTAGAGCCAAATTTTCCCATTAAAAACTGCAAACAACCTAGAATCCTATCTTCATGACTAGATTGTTTGAAGCACCCCAAAAATTCAAGTATGTTGTTACTTGCTACCTTTTTATAGAGTGAAATTATTTCTTTTATTGCTGTAATATCAATGATGTACTCAGGTGATGCGAAAAAAAATCCAATACTTTATTTATTTATTTATTTTTAATTTAATTTTATTATTATTATTATTATTTTATTCAAATTTAAATTAATAATAATATTATTATTATGCTTAATATTATTATTTATATTTATATTTTATATTTTTCTTTTAGTCTTATTTTTTTTTATTGTTTTTATTAATGCTTATTATTTATTTATATATTAATTTTTTTTTTATAAATTATTATTATTATTATTATTTTAACTTACTAAGGATATGTCGTTAGTTATAATGTTATTTTTACTTGAACCTTGACCCTTATAATTAGTTAAATATACGAATAAAAGTTATTTATATAATAATAATTTATTATTAAATAATTAAATCAATTAATTTAGTAAGAAAGATATACATGTATATAACCACTATTGGTTAAATAACTTACCGTTACATTAGTTTAATTGATTAATTAGTTATATAAATATGTTAATTATTTTATAAATAAATAAAATAATAAATAAATAAATAATGGAATAATTATTTTTTCAAAGTCAAACTAGCCATTATCCTAACGGCTAGTTGAGCCATCTCCACATCTATTTATACTTAATGACTGATCTGATCTCCCCGGCTGCGGGTGTTTAATAGATATATGGGAACGTGGCACACAGGCCACTTCCCAATGCAAATGGCCGGTGCAGCCCATATGGCTCCCGGTACCACCATTAAACGCTGCATTTACTCTTCGCACTGTGTGAGGGCTCCTCTCCTCGATCGGCCCATTCGGCTCTTGGTTATGGTGGATATGGCGGTCATTCTGGGCGTGCATAGCATTTGTGCAGGGCTGAATGGTGGGATGGACAATCCAGTCTCGCCTATCCCTCTGCAAACGATCTGTTCTTCTGCTATTTCTGAAGCCAGCCTCAAGACGCATACAGGGAAACGAAGCTCGTTAGGAGCCTGCATCGAGCTGGCCCCCAATTTGCATTTTTCCCACAGTCCTTGGTGCAATCAGTCCGTTTTCAATTCTGCTTCTCCTGAGCAGTCCGGCATTGTCGCCCCCTCCTCTGTCGATTCGCCCAGAGCTCCTTTTTGTTCTGCTTCTGGTTCTCTTTCTCCTCCCAGCGCAACCCTGAACTCTCTCTGTCGGACGAGCACTGCTCAATTTGGCTCCAATTCAACCATCATGCCACGCCTCTGCGAGCGCATGAGAAGCCGACGGAGTTCTGGTCGTGGGCGGCTCAACCAACAGCGCCCGCCTCCTGTTCCTGCTCCGGCGTCTGAGATGGATACTGGGTTTGCTATTGATGCTGCTCCGCGTTCTCTTCGACCATCCATCCGTCAAACCTCTCAGCGTGCTGAGTTAAGGTTCGAATGCACCTCCTGCAACGCTATCCTCACTGCTGCCATTATGGTCACACTCCGGGAAGAAGTTCCGAATTTTGGCCCGCCCAGTTCGTCGAACAGCCCTAATTCGCCTCCTGTTGACCTTGCCTCCTCAGCTCCTCGGCACAAGACCAGCATGGCGATTGAACGTGAAGAAGGTGGTCGCGCTCTCAGGGAGGAATCGGTGGACAGAGGCGAGATGTTCACCTGCAGAATTATTGAAGAATCGCCCTCACCCACTCATGAATAGCATCTGCTTGGTTTATCAGGTTCCTCAGTTCTGTTCTAGTGGAAATCTTATGTTTTACAGTTATATTGCTTTGCTATACAGGCAATGTATGTTTTTCAGACATAGTGTTTTTTTTTATTACTACAAACTTAAAACCGGTTTCCCATTGTTGGGCAGTTCTGAAGCTTTGGTTGAAAGGACTGGTTTCCCGTCTCGGGCAGTCCAAACTTTGCATGTTTTGCTTGACTATCAAGCCCAACGTTCAGGCTTCCACAGCTGACGTTGGTGCAGTTTTGTACTATAGCCTTTATACATAATAGAAATTAGTCTCACTTAGAAAAAAAAAAAATGACTGATCTGATCTCTCACATAGTCCCAATGATGAACCACACTAGTTGGTTTGAAAAGCGTCGACCACATTCCATTTCATGTGATTATTACCGAAAGAATTTTGCTAATTTATATGATGGATCACAGAAACTTAGATTCCAGAAATTCAATACTTTTCAGCTAGTCAAGCATAAGTTGTTGAAAGTTAAATAGTAAGTGTCTCTATCTAGTTTCTCACTATGAAATGGGCATATCGATGATTTTAGCAAGCCTTAGCATTTTCCTCTCTAACTTCATAAGGAAGCAAATTTCTGAACTCTTCCTTGACACACATGAAAGTCAGATGCAGTTTCGGCAATGGTCTTCACAAATTGTAAGAATTTATTGTACAAGATCTTTCTTACGGTCCTTGCCTCTCAATGCCATGCAAATGCTACAATGGGAATTTGTCCAACCATCCAAAATACATAGCTCCTCCTTCTTCCTTAGTCTTTTAGCTATTGCAGTATGATTGACGGAGCAAAGATTTAATTGTGTCCTTATTGTTTATTTTCTCTTTCCAACTTTGATTGTTTATCTTCTCCTACCAGCGCATTTCCTTGAGAACATAAGGTTGCTTTTTAGGTGCCCCTTTTCCCTTCTTTATTACACAAATATCCAAATAAACTTTGATACCTTGCTTCTATTCTTAGAATCCTTCCTTCTTCCATTGATCCTCTAGATGATAATATGGAGGTTAATCATAAAAACAAGACATGATACACTTCTCATATTCTAGACAATATTTCTCCATTTCTACATGTGCCAAAACCCAATTGAATTTTCCTTCTTCTGACAACTATAAAATGATACATTGCTCATATTCCAGCCAAGATTTCTCCATTTCTACATGTGCTAGAACCCAGTTGAATTTTACTTCCTCTTATCATCTTGATTCTTGCTTATCTTAGTCCAACTTCTTACTTTGGTAGTTTACAAAAAATTTACAGAACCCATCACATCTTGCGTACCTAAGTGGTGCATTTCCAAAATCAATAGGTGAAGCCTCAATTTCCTAGCATCCAAATTTCTTTAATTCACTATTGATACAAAACAAGAAATTATAGCTACTTGCTAACATTCTCACTTAAAGTTTTAACAAGATTTCTAGGCAATACATATATCCTTTAGTGTTTCTAGTCATCAAAATTTAAGGAACAAGTTTATAAAATATCACACATAGAGGGAAATCAACAAGAACATTCTTCAATAGATTAAAGCGACGCTCTCCTTAAAAATGACATCTCTATCATTCCTACTAAGAAAAAATGAGTCGATTAGGCTTGTTCTAGTGCAATCTAAGAACATACACCATGTTAGGGACGAATGTTTTATTACTATTTGGAAAAAAAGTGTCCAGGTTTATCCCCATTGGCTAGCTTCCAACATCAGTCACTCCCTTGGATGATTTCTCACCATCAACATTTAGCCTACATAGGGCTTGGTCTAGTGGTAATTTGGACCAATTTCCATGTTGGAGACCAAGCTTCTATTCCCTATAGGCATAGAAGTTGATTAGGACTATCTTGATTGGCTAGCCTGCAACGTTAGTGGCACCCTTAAGAGGGCTTTTGTCCATCAACATGAGCTGCAAGAAAAAATGGTCTACCAATAAGAGGGAGTGCATATGATGACTTGGGTTCAAACCTTGATAAGCACTCATGAGGGATGAATTCACATTTTGTACCCATTTATTTCCATAATTCCCTCATTAAGAACTGGTTTAAGACTTAAGACTATGTTCTCTAGTGATAAACCTCAATTCAGAAAGTTGTATATGGTATCTCCTTGTCCTTGACACAAATATTTTAACTTCGAACCTTGTACTTGTTCCCTGACTCAAAATTTGTCTAATATGATATAAAATGTTAAGTCATGTTGAAGATGGATTTTATTACTATAATTTTTAAAATTTAGAACAATATCTTCATAGTTGCAATCTGATTTTCTGTAAGATTTTTGTAATAAAATTTCATAGTTGCAATCTGATTTTCTACAAGATTTTTGTAATAATATCTTCATAATTGCAATCTGACTTTTTGCAAGATTTTTGTAATAATATATTCATAGTTGCAATTTGATTTTCTGCAAGATTTATGTTGAAATATGACCTTGGTAATTTTAGTGTCTTTTCATATGTTTTAGAGAATAAGTAAAATGCTTTAAATTCTGAAACAACCAATCAACAATTCTACCATATCTGTAAATATAATAGTTGGTTAACGAGAACCTTATCATTTTCTTTCTTGGATTCATGTTTTTCGTCTTTTCAAGGATTAAATTAGTAAGACATTAATAATTTAATTATGGTTTTCATTGTTGGCTCATGTTATTTGGGACATGTAGGTCACATTGTACCATCGTACTCATAATAAATCTTGAATGATGAAGTGGCTGAGCAAGCCTTTTAAATGTTCAAGTCACAAAGTGTTAGATGGACGCTACGTAGGGGTGCATTTGGAGATGATAATGTAATTTGGCATTTTCCCTCTAATGCCACGATAATCCCTAATTCATCAGAGTGTATTTTCTTTTAAACTTCAATCTTTTATCTGTTAGCATTAACAAAGTTGATTAATTTGAAACTTTATTTTAGTGGAAAAATTCACTGCTTTTTGGTAGAATAGTTCATAAATTATTCTGATCTTTTTTTGCAAGTGTACTAGTCACGATGATAAATGTGTGGTTCACTTCAAAGGGTTCTTAGTTCTTTCTAGATACGCTTTTCATCATTTTCTTTGAATACTTCTCTAGTGCTTTACCTTCATATTTTATCCTCTGCACAATTGCTCCTGAGGTGCATGTTGTTATGTTTATTGGCTGTTTCTGTGGAAACTTTTTCCTGAGGTTTTGCAAGGTAAATCCAAATGCAAAAAATACTATTTTACATATTGAGATTTGTTCAAGACATTGTTGTGTGATACTTGAATTTCATAAATCTAGATTTCTATTTCGTTATCTATATCAATATATAAGAACAGGTTCATGGATTGTTAATATTTCTCAAATTGTGGAGTTGTTTCTTTCCTGTTGCATGTTTTTTATATTGTTATGTTGTGATTCAAATTTATAGTTTTTCTTTCCAGTTATTCTCCTACATAGTGCATGCTTTGATAGATTATATCAAAAGTATTACCAATACAATAACATTGATTGTTGTATGTGGACATTTTTTTT
The DNA here is from genome assembly GCA_034641835.2 of Pinus albicaulis. Lineage (NCBI taxonomy): Eukaryota > Viridiplantae > Streptophyta > Pinopsida > Pinales > Pinaceae > Pinus > Pinus albicaulis. The sequence goes on along the minus strand of CM076583.1, from coordinate 517,676,476 downwards.
CAGGATGGTCCATTACATAATCAAGATGAGGAGCTGGATCATGCAATTGCACTTTCTCTTTCTGAAGAACTAACCAAACCAGATGGTATATGATGGTAATTTCATTTTTTTATAGTTACTTTTAGTTTAATTATATCATTTAGCTCGATGCTTTTCATATATTCAATTAAACTTTTGTTTCTTAAGAAGACTTTGTCATTTCCATGTTTTAATGAAACTGTTTATGGTTTGATACTCTCATACAACCTTTATCAAGTTACATGCACCCCCATTAGAAAATACAAGAGAATTTTGCTTGCCATGACTATATTTCTTTGTCATTTTTTACTAAAGAAAGTCTTTTAGCTAAGAAACTAGTTTCAAGGTTATGGTCACTATTCGTCACTATAAATCATTATTGGTGACAGACCTTGAATGTCACCACAACACCTATACTTTCGGCGACGCCACCTTTGGTGGCGTTCAGTTTTTGGTGACGAAGGCTCTTTTGACCCTCACCAATGAGCTTATGGTGACCATTTTCGCCCCTCACTAATGTGATTTTTTCTTGTAGTGAAAGACGAGACCTCCAAAAAATATAAAGAATAATATTTTCCATTGGTGGGAAAATGAAAGAAAGCTAATGGAAAGAAGTCCCAAGGCGAAGAGGGAAAGAGAGACTTGTCCAAGATCAAGTGTTTTCACTGTCACGAGCATGAGCACTATGCCTCAAATTGTCCACAGAAGAAGGAAATAAATAAGGAGTCTGCAGTTGCAATGGGTGAAGTGCTAGCTTTACAGTTCGAGCGTGATTTTAATCTCATTGCATGCATGGCCAGCACCATACTGGGATGCATGTGGTATCTAGATAGTGGTGCCTCATTCCATATGATGGGGAATAGAGATCTCTTCAATGAATTGAAGGCGAAGGACCTCTAGCAGAACATAGAGTTTGGAGATGACGAGAGGTATAGCGCGAATGACATAGGTACAGTTACCTCTCAGAGGGAATATGGCTCCCCTCTCAAAATAACAAATTTTTTGTATGTTCCAAGACTAAGGAAGAATCTTGTCTCCATAATAGTATTGGAAGACCGTGGTTATCATGTCATATTTAGAAAAGGAAAGGTGTTCCTTAGACACATCGCCATGGGATAGGTGAAACAGATCAGTGCAAGATTCAAGAACCTGTATTATCTTGAGGTCGAAGATGCATGAAAATATTTGAGGACAAAACTAGAGGTTAGTGACTCGGTGGTTGAGAGGAAGCACAAATTACCTCTCAACATGTAGCCTCAGAAGAAGTCTCAGAAGGTTGTGGAGCATCCACAATTGGAAAATCAGAGAGGAGACCGAGTGGAGGCATCCACTCAAGAAGAGACCTCTAGGAGGAGGAAATTTCAAGCCAGATGGGTAGAGGGAGCACATGCAGTCATACCTCCAAGTGAGAGGTGGGGCGATGTGCAGACATAATCTCCATAGAAGAAAATTGGGCAGGATCCATTGAGATGGCTTGTCTCATGGATCAAACCTGTCTATGAGGAGCCCACAGTACAAAGTAGCAAGAAGGATCAGTAGAATTGATGCAGTCACATGTCAGGGAGATAGAAATCATAGCGACAGATGTCAGATACTGAAGCACATATCAGAGTTTGTAGTAGTGCAAAGGGCACAGATGTAGAGTCAGGAGCAACACATATATTTTAGTAGACAGTACAGTAATCGATATCAGTCAGAGACTCTAATTAGAGATGCATCATACTGATTCAGTTTTTTGGAGGCTATTCAGTTTCAAGAGTTGCAGGGGCAAACGACACTAGATAAGTGTTGCATGCAGAACATTTCAAAGGTACTGGATTGGGATAGATTGAATTCCTTTCTTGTTGATAGGGAGTGTTGAAATTTTCAACAAGAAATAGTGAAATTGGAATCCATAAAATGGCACCTAGAAAAGGCTACCATATGAGGCTTCTGGATTAATTTTCCCTTAATTAAATTGGAAGAAAAATTGTAATTTCACCTCATGACAACTTGTATTAGTTAACTGACTCAGGAAGACTTATTCAGCTTATGAAATTCGAGTTAGAGGTCAAAGAGGATGCATGTAGAGGACTTTACATGATTTAAGGTCATCCATATATAGTTATTTTTGAGTTGTAATTAGTTAAATCAAGAAATTGAGTTAAAATCAGTTTAACTAGTTCTAACTGAGAGATGAGCTAGTGAGAGGTCCAGTGAATTGAATTACATTTAATTCACAAGTACTGATCAATCAGTGAACTGATAATTCATGATAAATATTTGTTTCATTTCAGTTCAAAGGAAGACCCAATTGAGACTGAGGTTAAATGGAAGAGATCTATCAGTTGTATTATTAGAAAATTGTACAGGTCATGCATGAGGTCATCGGTGTAGAAATTATACAATATGCATGTATATTACCAGATTCTCCTAATCTAAAAATTTAAATCCACTGTTAAATACAGAATCCTTCTACTCAATTCTTTGTGGAAATTAAATTGCCAATTGCAAACATATGCATAAAAATATTTCACACATAACAAGATGTTTATACCGGGAAAGCTTAAAGATAAAAACCCCAACTATCATATATTATGTATATCATGGAATAATGAAACAATATCATACAAATCTTAGCTCATAGAGCTCTCAGTAGAATATTCAATTGTCTCACATTGTCATGCAGAAATTTGCATATCTATGCACCAATTTCTTGCCTCCTAACAGCTCGCCTCCATTGCGCAATCCCTACTGAAGAAGAACCCTGAATGAATTCCACCTTACCTTTCCTTGACTGCGCAATACTCATAGGCATCTCCAATGTGTGTGTGGGTGCATTGAATGCTCCACTATAGTCACAATAGATAGTCCATCTCACCCTTTCACCTATCTCTCCACTGGGTCTCCACTGGATCTGACATGCAAGTAGTTAACTGCTATATTTCTTCAGTTGCAAGTAAGACACTACTTGTGAATCAATTAAATAATTAATTCACTCATCTTTCACTGGTGTATTTTTAGTTACAACTAGCACAACTGATTTTAACTCACTTAAATGAGTTAAACTAAATAGCAACTCACATAGCTACTCTTCCAACTCTGTTACAATTTTCGACTGTCAGTTATAATGAAGTCCTCCATGCATGACTCACCAACCACCCTAGGAATTGCGTAAGTCCTTCAGCCCACTGATGTGCCACATCTGTTCACTGAAATAAAGTGCTCCAAGAGAATAAGTTACTATTTATTGTCTGATTATTATTAAGGGATAATACTAATCGACATGCATTCTATTTTTATATTAGCGATCTATAAATAGAATTCGCCCATACATCTGAAAATAGAAACTCATCTAAAAATAGATTTTTCTCAACCATCTAGAATCAACCTCCTGCTAATTTTAGATTTTTCTCAACATGTCTAAAAATAGACATACACCTAAAAATATTCTGTGTGGGCCCCACCTAGTTTAGGTGCTTATTTTTCACTAGGATCAAGGATGATGTTTCTGGATGCCACTTTCATTGTTTCTTGTTGCAAACTTCAACACTCCCTCTCAAAAAGAAAGGACTATATTTTCATGTGCCGTGCAACTCCATGCATCCACCCTACAATAATTGCATGCAACACTTCCAAAACTGAATAGTCTCCAAACAACCGAATCAGTATTATGCATCTGTCATCAAAGTCTTCTGACTTCTACTTAGCTACTGCACGTCTTCAGGAACCACTGCATTGTTAAACTCTGCACCCATGAACCTTGAATTTGTTGTCAACTCTGATCTGCACTCCTGTATCTGACACTGTCACTTTGATCTAACTACATCCATCCAACTGATCATGCTACTGTTGTACTATGGGCTCCTTGTATCCAGGTTCAATTCATGAGATCCACACCATCTCAATGACTCCTTCCCAGAAATCCCTCCTTGGGATTACTCATGCATGTCGCCCCACCTGTCACCTGGTGTTATAGCTGCATGCACTCCCTCCACCCATCTGGCATGAAATTTATTTTCATGAGTGGTTGCTCCCACTCCATGATCCTCATCTTGTGGTTGCTCCACATCTCGAGGTTCACTCTTACCTACATGCAAATCCTGCTCCATCTCAAGCTTCAATTTCATGTCTTCCTCGCACTTCCCAACAGTAGGAAGCTCCATAGAAATCCAATCTACTTCAAGTCTGTAGAGATTCTTAACTTGAATCCCAACCTTCTTGGCTTGCCCTGTTGCTTTGTGTCGCAGGAAAACTTTTCCTTCACTAAAGACAACATCATAGCCTCTATCCTCTAGCATTGCGACTGAGATTAAATTCTTCTTTAAACCTGGAACAGGCACAAAATATTTTAAAAGAAAGAGTTTACCTGATGCCCTCTGAAAGGTAATGGTACCAATTCCAGTCGCACTGTATCATCCATCTTCGCCCAACTCAACATGCATCTGGAGATCTTTCTCCACCAAGTCACTGAATAATTTCTCATCTCCCGTCATGTGAAAGGAAGCACCATTATAAAAGTACCACCCTGATCCCAATGTACTAGACACCATGCATGCGATCAATGAGAAGTCAAGCTCAAATTGTAGGCAAAAGCCTCACCAACTGCAACACCCGCAACCATCTTGTTCTTCTTCTTATGTGGACAATTTGTGGCAATATGTCCAAACTCATGACAGTGAAAACACTTCACTTTGGACATGGTGTGCTCCTTTCCATCTTCAACGGCCTCAGACCTACAATGGAATTTCTTCCCTTTATTCTTATTTGCCTTGGCAGCCAAAGCATAGTTCTCTTCATCATCAGCTTTGATGAAGAGCCATCCCTGGTGTTCCGCCTGAACTCCTCCTGCACTAGATCAGACCACAATCGCTCCCAATCCGGAAATTTCTCCCGTCCATTGACAAATTCTTCATAATTGTGCCAACTCTTTGGAAGCCCAAGGAGAGCCAATCTCACCAAGTCATCATCCACAACACTAATTCCTACACTCCCTAGCTCATCCCTACATTGGAAAAACTTTATCAAGTATACTGGAATAGTGTCGTTCTTCATAATCTTGATTTTTCTGAGTTTATCCTTCAGTGCCAACTTCCTATGGTCGTTGTTTCTTTCAAAAATATTTGTCAAAGCCTTCCACATAGCATATGGAGTGGCTTTCCCGTGAAGTCTTGAGACAATATGGTCTCTCACACCTTCCAACATAATCCTCCTCACCCTTGCTACTTTCTTTTTCAATGCGTCAAGTACTGCAGCATCCGCCGAAGTGGGCTTAGGAACATCTTTCTTGATGAATTCCTTCAAGCCATTATCTTCAAGCACCGCCTCCATCCTGTCATTCTAGGATATGTAGTTCGGGCTACCCTCTAGTGCATACTCCAACTGCAAGCCATTTAAATCCATTTCGATGTCTACTCAACTGTCACACCAAGAAATTCTTGCAGTAATTTCGAATTGTTTCCACCAAAAAAACTCAGCACTGCTTCACTATTGCAATCTTCAGTGATTAAAACTGCTCCAACACCATGTAGAAATTATATAATACAATAATTTATATTACCATATTCTCCTGATCTAACAATTTAAATCCACTGTTAAAACATAATCCTTCTACTCAATTCTTTGCGGAAATTAAATCGCCAATTGCAAACATATGAAGAAAAATCAATCACACATAACAAGATGTTTTTACCGGGAAAGATTAAAGCTAAAAACCCCAACTATCATATATTATGTAAATCATGGAATCATGAAACAATCTCATACAAAGCTCAACTCATAGAGCTCTCAGTACAATATAAAATTGTTTCACACTGTCATGCAGAAATTTGCATATCTATGCACCTATTTCTTGCCTCGTGACAGCCTGCCTCCACTATGCAATCCCTACTAAAGAAGAACCCTGAATGAATTCGACCTTACCTTTCCTTAACTACACAATACTCATAGGCATATCCAATGTGTGTGTGGATGCATTTAATGCTCCACTATAGTCACAATAGATATTCCATCTCACCCTTTCACCTATCTCTCCACTGGGTCTCCACTGGATCTGACATGGAAGTAGTTAATTGTTGTATTTCTTCAGTTGCAAGTAAGACACTACTTGTGAATTAATTAACTAATTAATTCACTCATCTTTCACTAGTGTATGTTCATTTACAACTAGCACAACTAAGTTTAACTCATTGAACTGAGTTAAACAAAATAAAAACTCACATAACTACTCCTCCAACTCTGTTACAACTTACCAGTGTCAATTATAACGAAGTCCTCCATGCATGACCCACCAACCACCCTAGGAATTGTGTAATTCCTTCAGCCCACTGATGTGCCACATCTATTCACTGAAATAAAGTTCTCCAAGAGAATCAATTGCTATTTATTGTCTGATTATTATTAAGGACTAATAATAATCGACATGCATTCTATTTTTAGATTAGCGATCTATAATAGACTTCACCCATACATCTAAAAATAGAAACTCATCTAAAAGTAGATTTTTCTCAACCATCTAGAATCAGCCTCCTGCTAATTTTAGATTTTTCTCAACATGTCTAAAAGTATACATACACCTAAAAATAGCCTGTGTGGGCCCCACCTAGTTTAGGTGCTTATTTTTCACTAGGATCAAGGATGATGTTTCCAGATGCCACTTTCACTGTTTCTTGTTGCAAAATTCAACAATCAGGAAGGCCCCAAAGTATTGCGCAATAATTAATTGGTATTTTCCAATTAATATGGGCTCAATTAGCCCAATAATGCGTAAATAAAAAGGTTAAATACTTGATCGATTTTTCTTAGATTGCAAACTAGATTCGAGCAGTATCAAAGTGAGATAGTCACTAGGGAGCATAGGTTTCTTAGTGTGAGGAATATTATTGTATTGTTTCATGATCTTAACCATATGAAATATAGAGGTAGAGAGGTTTTGAGCAGTTTCTTTCCCCAGATACATCTTGTGATGTGCGATTGATTTTCTCTTTCTCTTACTGTTTATGTGATTGTGTGATCATGCTTTGTTTCTGCAAATTCTAGAAGGATTTAGTATCTTTTTTTAGTACGTTACAAGATCAGATTGAATCTCGTTGGTATATTTTATACACCTTATGATAATTTCATGAATCACTTCTTCCACTAAATATGAATGCATACATCAGGGACAAGTCATTTAAGTTTCATGCATATACCAAGAATAAGTCAAATAAGTTTCATCCATTCATTGTGAGATTACTTCATATTGAATCATAATTATTTATACTTCAACCATTGTGCCAAAAACAATGAGGCCAATATAAGATCATTATTGAATACAAATATTAGTCATTGAAGGTTACTATGCTCACATAGAATTGTCATCAAGGAAAATCATTAGATATTAAGTCAAATTATTAGTGATCAAGTCAAAATCCTAATTTGTCATATTTTTAAATTCATTCAATCCATAATCCAAAAACATATGAAGCATCATGTCAATGTTCAAAAGAATATTTATGAACTATCAAGCATCATGTAAAAACTCCAAACATTCCTCATCTATACCAATCAAAAAAATATTTTCAAACCCTTGTAATTTTTACCAAATAATGTCATACACTAGCTTCAATAGTTGAATCATAATGACATATTGATATGCATATTTTGGTCACCTACAAACACAAGATTTTTCAACACATTCAAATTCTCTATAATAAGTCAAACTTTCAAACTTCCCTGCTTATTGAAATTTCTGATGTCTACTACATATCTATAGGACCATCCTATTGATGGTCCATTTTTTATTTTATGCATAAATCTTATGTTTTGTGACCTACAGGCATAATTGCACCCACAGGCTTTCTTTCGTGTGGTTGAGAGACTACAATGCACTCTTAAGATTTCTTCCATGCGGTTGGGGATTAAAATAACTAAAAACCTCACCTCTCATACTAGAACTTTTTGCATACCAAAAATATCATATATTTATCTATTCATGTCCAGAAATCATACTTCAATAGTAAAGACTTTTCTACACATTTAATGAAAATGGCAATAGGTGTATGGATTTTATGGAGATTTTCTCCCTATTGTTGTAGCTAGCAACAACCCCCCCTTCTTATTTTGTATTAGTGATAATACTAAATAAGTGGGGACCCTTAGTCAAAAATCCAAAAAATCCAAAAAATCAATTAATGCTTGTTTTTCCTTCTTCTTTTTTTTCAATAAAACTTACTATCATAAGACTTAGGAGAAATTTCCTTGAATAATCCAAAAAACTTAAGTTTTATGATAGCATAGGGAAAAATCATTCTTTGGAGAATATCGCATCGCAAAAGAATAACAAATGCCTCTTTAACAAGCAGAATTCTAAAAATTGCGAGATTGCGATACAAAACTATGCATTATGAGGACATTCATCGCATCACATGCTTAGAAGATAATATCTTATGCTGAAAAACTTTAAACCGCCGATGCGCGATAACATATATCGCAAATCGCATTTTGCATAAAATACCTTAACGAATGTTTGTCATATGTTATATTTTGCGATATTGCGATCTTACGATATTGCAATATTGCGATTTTGCGATTTCATGATGATACAATATTTTCGCTATTTTGATGTTGCGATTTTCCAAGATTGCGATTTGCGAAGATTGCGATTTTGCGATATTGCGATTTTGCGATATTGTGAAGCAAATCACAGATCGCATTATCACAGATCCTTAGGGCTCATTATACGAAGAAATATTTTCATAAACCGAGACCCGTTATGTGCTTTAAAGTTTAAATCAATAAATTGATTGTCACTCATTAATGAAAAATGGTTTCGTTCTGATTAAATAAGTGATTTCACGTAATGTGATATATTTCATAGCTCTTCAGCATTTAAAACTTGTCGTCACCTTTTTCATATCATTACTCTCACTTAATTCGTAAACCGCAGGTGCGAAGAACAGAGGACTATACAAAGAGATATTCAGAGTATTATGGGAAAGAAGGACAAAGCTCTGAGTTCTGAAAGTAAAGAGATGACGTCCTTGTACACAGACATTGCCTGCAAAAAAGACGCTGGTATCACTACTTGGGATGGTATGCATAATCTTCTTGAAGAAGAAAACCCCAGAGTAATGGAGGTTTCGGCTACTGCAGGATCAGTTGGTTCTTTCGAAGCATCTCTTATAGAGTTAGCTTGTTCATTTTTGCACCGGATAGCAGCAAGACCTAAAATTCTTCCATATACAAACATGGTGAAATGGGTACTGGATAGCACTGATATTACGACAGACAGTTCAAGACTCAGGGCAAGAGCTCATTGGCTCATTTACTCCAGAATATTTAAGGCTTATGTATCATTTTCCGGAGCCACAGGCGATGTACAACAAACAGTTTATTTAAAAAATTTCCAAGGAAAATGAAAACCTAGCAGAATGCACCCAGGAATGGTCCAAAAGAGATGAACCACTAAAGAAAGATAAACATGGTATATATAGCACTGGTTCTCTCACTTCTCTGTATTGTTTTGCTGCTGCGATGCTCTGTAAGCTTTTTGGAAAGCCTGACATTAATAATTTTTTGCCTAAATGGATACTATTGTTGAATGCTGCTGTTAATGCTACTATTATGGATTGGGCTAAGATATTGTTTGATAACTTTGCCACAGCTATTTTGAATTATCGATCTAAGAGAACTTTCTCTCAGAGGATTTATCCTCCTTTTTTCTTATCTGCCTATGTGATGGATTCAATCTGCTATGTTTCTAAGTTTCCTTTAATGGGTTGGCAATGGACACTCTAAGATCCCCTACCCATTGATGTTTATCATAAATAATTGTGGGATTCAAAGTTCATTCCTCATTTTTACAAGATTTGCCATGGCATCATGTTGCCCCTGTATAGAACATTGTATAATAAGGATGCTCCAAGGTTTTCCCCTGAAGCAAAAGTAGACATTCTCCCTGTCGCAAGATGGTTTGGTGAAGAATTTTTTACCTATGTTAGGGTTTTTGGAAGTTTTGCTTCTCCGCATGTTTTACCTTTGTATGTTCTGGATAAACTACTGGCCCGAGAAATTTCATATCAAACCTACGGAGAGGGAGGTTTGACAAAAGAATTAAAGGATAAAAAGAAAGCCATCTGGCCACAATTTCTTGTGGCCTGCAGAGAATTTTCATTATTTTATGTTGGTCATGCATTTAAAGAAGTAAACAATATTACATGTTTACAATTTTTCAAGTTTTCAAGAAGGCTATTCGACCCGTATGATGTTGTTAAGAATTTCACCACTGCAGTCAAGGTAAGAGTATTTTCTAGAGAAGAGGATCTTTTTGATGATATGTTCCAAGAAAAATGCACATTTAAAGAGATTCTATATTTAGCTCAAACACGTTTTTCTCCAGAAGAGTTCCAGGAATTTAATATGTACAGAGAAAGGAGGTTGACCACTATTCCTTTGGATAATATGCGCTTGGAACCCTTAAGGGAACCAACTCCTAGTGTCAGTCTTAGTGGCAGTTCAGGTACAGAAAGGTCTAAGTCAAAGTCCGGAAAAGAAACTTCCGAACATTCTAAAAATTCTGATAATGACCAGGATAAAAGTGAAGGGTCAGTAAAGGATACTGCCCAATCAAAAGAACTTTCACAGCAACAGATTTCAACCACTCCGCAGTTAAATCTTCCCCCTCTCATTGTACAGAAATCATCCATCATAACTGAATTGGATAAGGAATGGGAAACATTTAATGATTTGATTAATGTTGAAGGACATAACACACTGATGTGAGTAATGCACAAACAACAAAAAGGTTTAGTTACAGAATAAGTAAGTACATTTAAAACAACATATACCCATTACCCCTCTTCTGAGCTTGTACTTAAAATAAAGGAAATTCCTTCTCTGGATATATTTTATAGTCCACAACATAAAACAGTAGTAATAAAACAAAGGAAGAAAAAGAAATTAGAAAGTGTAATCTCTCATGATGCAGAACAATTGGATGTTTTATGGCAAGATCCTACTACTAATCCAACTGAAAATCTTGCTAAATTATCTCAGATTACAGGAGCATATGCCTCTGCAGCTGTCGATAAAGCATCCGAAGTACGACAATTACTGAATGAAAAAGAAGATCAAATACAAGTTCTGCAACAACAACTGCAACAAGCCAATGCTAACAGTGAAGCACAAAAACAACTTGAAAAATTACAACAGGAGTTTCAACAAATGCAAGTTGGATATCAGAAAAGTTTAGCTGAAAAAGAGAAACAACTACAGGCTATGCAAGAGATACACAAAGATGATCCCAAGCTCACATAATTTATTACAGAGTCTATTTCCTTAAATAATCAACTACTGCAGCAACAAGATATATTATGCCAAAAAATTTCACAGTGGAACTCTTTTTGTCAAGAAAGTGATAAAATCACTAATCATGTCGTAGAATTACAACATGATTATGATTTAAATAATGAAAGAGTTACTTACTATTTAACTTGGAAAAAGACAGAGGAGGGAAAAAGGGTAGGAGCACCAATCATCAATGACAGTTATAAAGAAATGCTCTTCAATAATTGGGATGCACATCAAAATTGAAGAACAAGCAGCGGAAGAAGCAGCTACAGCAGCAAGAAATATTACCGATTGTGTAAATGAAAATTTTCACAAGGCTAATTTGATTTTAGACACTATTCCAGGATACCTGCCACAAGCACAACAACTGCAGACAAAATGAAAACAGAAAGCTGAAGAAAAAGCAGAATCGATTAAAGGATTGACAAAGTTAAATTGGGATTCTTACTCGGCATGTCTGGTAAAACCACACAGCCAATGGAGCGCTCTCAATTGCATCATCAATTCTGCCGAAAATATGGTGCTAGCACTTGCCGATTCCGTTTTCTCAGGACAGTTAAAATCTGAAGTCGGCCAGCCTCCTCTTCTCAAATCAATGCTCAATGCTTGCGAATTCAAAGATCAGATTCATAAGTAGTTAGTTGATAGTTTTAAATTTTAGATTTAGTATTAGTTTTACTTTATTTTTGCCTAGAAAAAGGACGGTCATTTAAACCGTATCCTACATTTTTGTAATAAGTTATTTTTAGATTTAGTTAGTAGTATTTAAACCCTTCTCATGCATTTAGAGAAGGGTCCTGAAATTTGTCAAAAACTTGTCTTCAGAACATGCACTTTTGCACCCTCAGAGGAGGTTTTGATAAATGAATGGAACAATATTTATTGATATCTGCGTTTAATATCTGCTACTGATGTTGCATTTCTGTACTCTTGGTGGATGTTGAATTAAGAAGATATAAGTCATTATTGCTTCTAGCTCATGAGTAGAACTAGTTATAAATGGTACTTTTATCTCTTAACTATTTCTGCCCCTGTGTTAAAGTGATATTCATGTTCAGTTATTTATATATTGATGTTTGAATGCTTGAGTTATCATTTGGCACTTTTGTACTGTGATAGCTATTTATTTATGCTTAATGTATGAATAGCTTATTATGCGATATGTTTTTCACAACTGTTTCATCTAACTTTTTATATGAAATGGTTTATCTTTATTGAATTCTTTTCTTATAACAATTGAATGATGTTTATTACCAATTGTTATTCGAAATCATTTTAGATCGCATAAATATAAAGATTACATCCTGGGTTAGTTTAGAATTAGATATTTCTGTTTAAACTAGAATACAATTTTCATGTTATTAGATTATAAATAGGATAAACGAATTTCACTTAGGAACTTTAGAAAAGAAATATCAATTCTCAACACACACACACATATTTGGAAACTGGTCCCATCATCCCTAGTCGGACCCACTACACCAAACGGAAAAGGAACTGCTAACCAAGGTCCGGACCGGGTCAGTATCCCCCTTGTTGTAAGACCCGATTTTTGGGGCTTCAACATATTTGGTGCTAGAAGGAGGGCCCGAACTATGAATGGAAAGTAAATCAAAATCTAAAAACCATTCTGAGAGTAAATCACCCTCACCATCTTCTCCGACTTCTCCATCGCATATAGAATTTTTAAACCTAGAGCCAGAAGTCGAGAAAACAACAGCCACTGCCACAAACCCTGACTTTTCAGAAGAATCTGCTGTTGAACCCCCTGAAGTTGAATCTTTGATTCATAAAATTCAGCGATTTTCAATATCACCTCAAAGATCTGATAAATCTCAAGGCAGTGTGACTTCGCAATATAATCCTGCTCATCCTCTTACCAGATTACAGAGTGAAAAGCTTGGCATTCAGCCAACTGAGTTACCTCTACCTACAAGGAAAAGAGCAAGGAAATCACCTAAAGGGTCTGATAGTGAGACTCTTTCATCATCATCATCCATCTCAACCTCTTCACCGCGAAGTCAACCATCCACCCCTCCACTTCAGACTATTGTCCCTCACTCCACTAGAACTTCCACATCACCTTCTCAATCATCTATAATTATAATATCCTCATCTTCCCAATCACAGACATCATCTTCTACACTTTCCTCTGTTAGTAGTTCAGTGATGGCCCAAATGCCATGGAATAATCCAGGGGCAGTCTTAATGCCTGCACCCTTGAGTCAATTACCAGCCCATCCTGAAAAATGGTTGCCTAAGTTTAATCCTGAAGCAGGCATGTTAGCAGAAGAACATATAAACAATTTTATGCTGTCTATAAATCTCAATGGAGTTATTAATGAAGATGTTGTTGTTCGACTTTTCCCTTATACTCTACAAGGAGCAGCTGGATCATGGTATTTTTCATTACCATCTGGATCTATCACTACTTGGGATATCTTTCAAGATCAATTTTTGACTAAATTTGGTGATGACAGGTCTACAGCGACATTGATCAATGATCTATCTAATCTTAGAGCTGACTCAAAAGAAATTGTCAAGGATTTTAATTCACGTTTCAATAAATTGTTAAACAAAATTCCTACTGCTTCCAAGCCTAGTGAAGAAGTGCGAAGTGAATGGTACATTTCTGCTTTACCATCAAACATAGCAATCTTTGTTGATAGGGCTAACAAAACAACTTTAGCAGAAAACATGAAGGAGGCAATAGCGGTAGAGAAACGTATCATTGCTCTAGATAAGAAAAATGCGATAGAAGAACGAAAATCCAAGAAGGTTACTTTTAAGGAAGACCTCAAGAAAAAACAATCAAAAGATCCATTTGATTTAGAAGGATTGCAGAAAGTTTTGAAAACCATGTCTAACGAAATGGTTGAAATTAAGAAACAAGTGGCAGAAACATCTTCTAAAAAGTCTTTCAAGCCTTTTAGAAGAAACCCTTCAACTGATCCAAAGCCACCAAATGCTATTACTAATGCTGAATCAGAAGAAGAAGAAGAGGAAACTGCTACTGAAGAAACTACCGATGAAGAAGAAGTTGTAGAAGTACAAGGTATGTGGGATTTCATCCTCCCAGATGAGGAAGATCAAGAAGCATCCCTGGTTAGCACTCGAAGTAGAAATCAACTTGATCCTCCTCAACCTACTCCTAAGCCAAAGAGCGCAAGCTCAATGACTAAGGAGAAAGTTGCACCCAAGAAAACGACATCTAAAGCAATTCAAACCAGCCCAGTCCAAACAGATTCATTAACTCCATCAAAAATACTGATTGTCCCGGATGAAATGGAGTATAATATCATAGAAGATATGAAGAATACTAGGGCTAACATCACTTTTTATGAATTGAGCAAGTTAAAACACCAGTAAAAAGTACTTTTGAAAGAATTACATGCTGTACCAGAAAAACCTTTTCCCGATCTTGTTATCTCTCAAGCTTCTAATGAAATGGGAAGACCTCCAACTAATGCGATTAGTAAAGTTGATCTTGAAAATATCGCTTTAATTGGAGGAAGGTCAAGATCTCATACTCCTCCATTTCTTCTTACTTATGAAGTTTTCAATAAAAATTTGCATAATTGTTTAGTGGATTCTGGAGCTTCATCTAATATTCTACCAAAATCAATATGTGAAAAATTGAACATTCAACCACAAAAATCTGTTGTGCGCATAGTCCAGCTAGATCGATCGCAAGTTGAAATGATTGGCGAATTAAATCAGGTTACCATAAGGCTGTCATCGAATCCAAAGGTATGTCAAGTTATTGATATTTTAGTTGCAGATATTCCAGAATTTTATGGCTTAATTCTCAGCAGAGATTGGTCAGAAAAACTTCATGGATACTTTGCAACTGATTGGTCCCACATGTGGCTTCCTTATAATGGTAAACCAAATCAGATAAAGGTTGAACGAGAAAGACATCAGAAATACATTGTAACAGAATTGGAAGGAGAAAATGAACCAGTTGCATACAGCAATAATATTATTGGCAATTATTCAGTTGATTCTTTCTTAGGAAATTTTAATGCTCATACTTCACCTTACTTAGAACATTCTGTTTTATCTCAGATAGAAAATTTTTCTCAAACAGATAGTTCTAAATGCATTAATTTTGTAGATACTCCTGTAAATAAATCTTTATTTTGGAAGTTATTTTTTGATAGTTCTAAGTCTAATGAAGGAGCAGGAGCAGGATGCGTGTTGGTTAGTCCAGAGGGAAATAAAATTATGCTAACTTGCAGACTCGAGTTTGATTGCACCAATAAAACTGTAGAATACAAGGCTTTAGTCCAAGGATTATACAAAGCAATCGGATTAGACATCAAATATCTACAAGTTTTCGGAGATTCTGAAATTGTAATCAGACAGGTACGCAATACTATACATTGTTTATCAGGTCATTTAAAGCATTATAAATCTTTAGTTCAAGATCTGACTGAACACTTTATAGCATTTAATATTTAATCAATTCCCAGACTCCAGAATGCTAGTGCAGAACTCCTAGATAACATAGCTTCCAAGCTCATTCCTTTAGAATACTTTAGCCCTGATCGATTTTCAATCGAATTAATCTTTAGACCCTCGATTCCTGATAACATTACCAATTGGAGGATTTTCAATGATGATCCTGATATTTTAAACTTTCTCACATCTGAAGGATCTTACACCAATCAGATAATTGATGAAGACCAACATGACAGACAATTGCTCCAAAATAGCACCAATAATGCTATGCCAAAGTCAGTAGTCAAGTTAGAAGACCTTTATGATTTGAAAGATCGATTTAAAAGATCTACCAATTCAAAACTGCAAATTTCGACTTTGAATTATGAATTAATAAATCTTGGAACTGATGCCAAACCATAGAATATCAACCTAGGCCTTGGCCTAGCTCCTGAATAAAAATTAGCGTATGTTCGTCTTTTGAAACAATATAAAAGTGTCTTTGCTTGGAACTATGATGAACTCAAAACTTATGACACTTCTATCATCCAACATACTATCCCAATGATAAATGATGAAAAACCTGTCCAACAAAAGTTGAGAAAGATCCATCCCAATCTAGAAAATTAGATCAAATATGAACTCATTAAGTTATTGAAAGCCAAGATTATTTTTCCCGTCCGACATTCTAAATGGGTTTCCAATATGGTTCCTGTTAGAAAGAAGAACAGAGACATTAGAATTTGCATTGACTTTCGAAATCTTAATAAAGCCTGCCAAAAAGATAATTTTCCTTTACCTCCTATGGAGCAAATATTACAGGCAGTTGCAGGATCATAATTAATGTCTTTCTTAGATGGTTTCTCTGGCTACAATCAAGTGTTAGTCCATCCTGATGATCAATTGAAAACTACATTTAGAACCAAATGGGGCACTTATGCATATCAAAAGATGCCTTTTGTTCTGATCAATGCTGTTGCCACATTTCAAAGAGCCATGGACATCGCTTTTAAGGGATTAGTTAACAAATCAGTGGTAATCTATTTGGATGATATAACTGTATATTCCAAAAAACGAAGCAATCATCTTAAATATTTGAAGAAGATCTTCCAACGTTGTCAAAGGTATGGAATTTCACTTAATCCGAAAAAATCCTTTTTTGCATTAAGTGAAGGAAAACTTCTTGGATTCATAGTGTCAAAATCTGGAATTCATATTGATCCTGATAGAATCAAGGAGATTTCTGAAATACCCTTACCTCACAACAAGAAAGCTATGCAATCTTTCCTCGGCCAAATTAATTTTGTAAAGAGATCCGTGCCAGATTTTTCAAGAATTGTATCTCCTTTACAAGCAATGAGTAAAAATAATTCAAACTTCAAATGGGGCCAAAATGAATATGAGGCATTCAATCTGATCAAACAAACAATTGTATACATTTACCTCTGATAAATCATATCCTTCGATACTCACTCAAGCAAATCAAGAAAAGGCAGAAGCCCCAATTGCTTTCTTCAGTTCAAATTTATAGGGGGCTGAGTTGAATTATTCAAATGTAGAGAAACAAGCTTATGCTATTTTCAAAGCAATTAAATATTTCAGACCCTTTCTACTTAAAACCCATACAAAAATCATAGTACCGTTTCCAATGGTAAGAAATCTTTTAGTACAGAAAGATGTGGGTGAGAAAAGAGCTAATAGGGTTACTGCCTTACAAGAATATGATGTAGAAATCAAACAAGAAAATATCGTAAGAGGTCAAGGATTTTGAAAAATATTAGCTGGAGCATCGCTTATTTCTGAAAAACCATCTAAAGAGATACAAATTTCTGAGGTAAGCCTAAACGATGTTGAGTCATTATATGTTGATATCATATTTTATCTGAAGAATGGATATGCTCCTCCAAATCTCGATTATACCAAGAAAAGAGCTCTAAGGTTGAAGGCTAAGCAATATCAGCTTGTGAATGATGTTCCTTTTAGAATGAATTATGATTCTGTTCTCCTTAGATGTCTGGAGAAATCTGAAGCTGAAAAAGTCTTGCAGGAACTTCACGACGGGGCAGCAGGTGGAAATTATGTTGGAGATACTACTGCACATAAAATCCTTCGCGCGGGTTATTACTGGCCCACACTATTTAAAGACTCACATAGCTACGTCAGGAAATTTCAAGTTTGTCAAATCACTGCTGGAAGACAAAAGAAACCATAATTGCCGTTACAACCAGTCAACATTGAACAACCTTTTGATCAATGAGGATTGAACATAATAGGTGAGATCGTTCCTCACTCTTCTAAGAAACATAGGTATATCATTACAACAACTGATTATTTCACTAAATGGGTAGAAACAGTACCTCTCAAGGCTGCTAATGCTGAAAATATCATCGAATTCATAGATCAGTTCATAATCACCAGGTTTGGTTTACCTTCTGCTTTAATGTTTGATAATGCATCATATTTTTCTGGTAATGCTATGACTGAATTTGCACTCAAGAGAGGTTTCAAACTTAAATACTCTGCCAATTATTATCCACAGGGAAATGGGTTAGCTGAATCCACAAATAAAAACTTAATCAGAATCATTAAGCGAACCATTGATCAAAATCATAAAAATTGGCATAAGTCTTTAATATATGCTTTATGGGCAGATCGGATAACACAGAAAGCTTCCATTGGCACTTCTCCCTTTAATTTGGTTTATGGGAAAGAAGTGGTTCTTCCAACTCATCTAGCAATTCCTTCTTTGGCCTTAGTTCAATACATTGATGTAGCACCAACTTCTTTTTTACAACTAAGACAACTAGAAATAATTAAGCTAGAAGAACAAAGAGAACAAGCTAAAATAACTCATGCTCATCACCAAGCATTAGTCAAAGCTTCTTTTGATTCAAACATGATATCCAGAAAGGACTTTCAGGTCGGAGATCTAGTTTTAAAATGGGACAAGGCTCATGAGGAAAAAGGGAAACATACGAAATTTCAACGAATGTGGCTTGGTCCTTTCCAAATCGCAAAGATCATAGGTCCATCTACTTTTATGTTACAGGATTTAACAGGAAAAAGTGAGTCTACCTGTTAATGGACAGATCCTCAAAAAATATTTTCCATAGGAGATTATTCTTCTATTATGTATATTAGTTTTCTTTACTTTCATAATAAAACCAGTTGTTAATGGTTACATTTGGAATTCACGAAAAAGATACAAATTCTCTTTTAGATTTTGTTTTTTCACTTGTATAAATAGAATTATTTTAGAAAATTGATCATTATTATTTAAAGATACAGTTAAAAGTTTTAAACCTAGAAATGATATTAGTTTCAATTTTGAAAATTTTGATGAAAAGCAACTTTTAGTGAAAAATTGTTTTATATCAGTCTAATGAAAGGTATCAATAAAAAAATGAAGATTCTCTGAAGAAAATTTCTTTCCAAAAAACTCTACCATTGTCATCCAGAGCTATCTTAAGGAAACAATGACTTCCTCCCCACCTAGGAAATTACAACGTTCAGGGGATAATCCAATGATACACTTTAACTTAAAGAGTAAGAGGTCTCATCACGAGCCGACTTATCATGATCATAGATATTATAGCTTGCTGACTTTGCCAATACTGCATACCATAACAGGGCAATGACTCAAGATTATTGCAATCAAAAGATAAGGGGTCTCATCACGAGCCAGCTTGTTTAGCAAAGTTATAAATCAAGTGAATGACATTGTCATAAATTGGCTACCAAACCAAGATATTTTTCTTTAAGAATAAAAAAGAAAAATAAAAGAAATAAGTGTGAATATGAATTTCTCTTTGAAAATTGTATATTTCTCTAAGTAGGACACAGGATCATTGCTGGGTAACAGGTAACCTTGTCGAGGCTATAGACGCCTGCTGGCAGCAGTGGCTCTACCTACGACAAATGAGCATATATATAACTGATTTACAGAGAAGTCTTTGTTTTTATCTTTATAAACCAAGTAATGACTGATATAGATACAGGAACTAGCTTGAGGAAGTAAATAATCAAAGTTGAATATAGAAGAAACGAAATATCATTAATAGATAGAAGCATAATGTACTTTTTCCTTCTATAATAAAGTTTAATTTTCTGGAAAATTTTCTGTTTTTGGAAGTTTAGAAAATTCAAAAGAAAAGCAGAGATAACTGGTTCTTCCAAGTGAATCACCAATTGTTGTAGCTAGCAACAACCCCCCTTCTTATTTAGTATTAGTGATAATACTAAATAAGTGGGGACCCTTAGTCAAAAAAATCCAAAAAATCCAAAGAATCAATTAATGCTTGTTTTTCCTTTTTTTTTAATAAAACTTACTATCATAAGACTTAGGAGAAAGTTCCTTGAATAATCCAAAAAACTTAAGTTTTATGATAGCATAGGGAAAAATCATTCTTTGGAGAATATCACATCGCAAAAGAATAACAAATGCCTCTTTAACAAGCAGAATTCTAAAAATTGCGATGTGAGACTATGCGCTAAAAGAACATTTATCGCATTGCATGTTTCAAATATCATATCTTATGCCAAAAACCTCAGATCATCGATGTGCGATAATGTATATCGCAAATCGCATTTCGCAGAAAATACATTAATAAATGTTTGTCATATATTGCGTTTTGCGATATTGCAATATTGCGACATTGCAATTTTGCGATGTTACAATATTGCGCTATTATAAGATTGCGATTTGCGAAGATTGCAATTTGCGAAGATTGCGATTTGCGAAGACTGCGATTTGCGATATTCCGAAGCAAATCACATTATCGCATTATCGCAGATCCTTAAGGCTCATTATACGAAGAAATATTTTCATAAACCGAGACCCGTTATGCGCTTTAAAGGTTAAATCAATAAATTGATTGTCACTAATTAATGAGAAATGGTTTCGTTCTGATTAAAGAAGTGATTTCACGTAATGTGATATATTTCATAGCTCTTCAACATTTAAAACTTGCCGTCACCTTTTTCATATCATTACTCTCACTTAATTCGTAAACCGCAGGCGCGAAGAACAGAGGGCTATATAAAGCGATATTCAAATTATTATGGGAAAGAAGGACAAAGCTCTGAGTTCTGAAAGTAAAGAGATGGAATCCTTGTACACAGACACCGCTCGCAACAAAGATGCTTGTATTACTACTTGAGATGGTATGCATAATCTGCTTGAAGAAGAAAACCCCAGAGTAATGGAGGTTTCGGCTACCGTAGGATCAATTGGCTCTTCCGAAGCATCTCTTACAGAGTTAGCTTGTTCATTTTTGCACCGGATAGCAGAAAGACCTAAAATTCTTCCATATACAGATATGGTGAAATGGGTACTGGATAACACTGATATTACGGACACACAGTTCAAGACTCAGGGGCAAGAGCTCATTGGCTCATTTACTCTAGAAGATTTAAGGCTTATGTATCATTTACCGGAGCCACAGACGACGTACAACAAACAATTTATTGAAAATTTTTCCAAGGAAAATGCAAACCTAGCAGAATGCACCCAGGAATGGTCGAGAAGAGACGAACCAATTAAGAAAGATAAACACGGTATGTACAGTACTGGTTCTCTCACTTCTCCGTATTGCTTCGCTACTGCTATGCTTTGTAGGCTTTTTGGAAAGCCTGACATTAATAAGTTTTCATCCAAATGGCTTCCGTTGTTGAATGCTGCTGTTAATACTACTATTATGGATTGGGTTAAGATATTGTGTGATAACTTGGCCACAACTATTTTGAATTATCGATCTAAGAGAACTGTCTCTCAGAGGATTTATCCTCCTTTTTACTTATCTGCCTATGTGATGGATTCAATCTACTATGTTTCTAAGTTTCCTTTAATGGGTTGGCAATGGACAATTCAAGATCCCCTACCCATTCATGTTTATCATAAAGAATTGTGGGATTCAAAGTTCATTCCTCATTTTTACAAGATTTTCCATGGCATAATGTTACCCCTGTATAGAATTTTGTATAATAAGGATGCTCCAAGGTTTTCCCCTGAAGTAGAAGTAGACATTCTCCCTGTCGCAAGATGGTTTGGCGAAGAATTTTTTACCTATGTTAGGGTTTTTGGAAGTTTTTCTTATCCTCACGTTTTACCTTTGTATGTTTCGGATAAACTTATGGCTCGAGAAATTGCGTATCAAACCTGCAGAGAGGGAGGTTTGACAAAAGAATTAAAGGATAAAAATAAGGCCATCTGGCCACAATTTCCTGTGGCCTGCGGAGCAGTTTCATTATTTGATATTGGTGATGCATTTAAAGAAGTAAACAATATTACATGTTTACAATTGTTCAAGTTTCCAAGAAGGCTATTCGACCCGTATGATGTTGTTAAGAATTTCACCACTGCAGTCGAGGTAAGAGTATTTTCTAGAGAAGAGGATCTTTTTGATGATATGTTCCAAGAAAAATGCACATTTAAAGAGATTCTATATTCAGCTCAAACACGTTTTTCTCCAAAAGAGTTCCAAGAATTTAAGATGTACAGAGAAAGGAGGTTGACGACTATTCCTTTGGATAATTTGTGCTTGGAACCCTTAAGGGAACCAACTCCTAGTGTCAGTCTCAGTGGCAGTTCAGGTACAGAAAGGTCTAAGTCAAAGTCCGGAAAAGAAACTTCTAAAGATTCTAAAAAGTCTGATAATGACCAGGATAAAAGTGAAGGGTCATTAAAAGATACTGCCCAATCAAAATAACTTTCACAGCAACAGATTTCAACCACTCCGCAGTTAAATATTCCCCCTCTCATTGTACAGCAACCATCTGTCAGAACTAAATTGGATAAAGAATGGGAAACATTTAATGATTTGATTAATGTTGAAGGACAGAACACATAGACTCTTGTAAGTAATGTACAGACAGCAAAAGGTTTAGTTACGGGAATAAGTGGCAATGTCACAGAAACAGAACATATACCCATTACCCCCTCTTATGAAATTGTACTTAAAATAGAGGAAATACCTCCTCTGGATATATTCTATAGTCCAAAACATAAATCAGTAGTAAGAAAACAAATAAATAAAAGGAAATTAGAAAGTGTAATCTCTCATGATGCAGAACAATTGGATGTTTTATGGCAAGATCCTACTACTAATCCAACTGAAAATCTTGCTAAATTATCTCAGATTACAGGAGCATATGCCTTTGCAGCTATCGATAAAGCATCTGAAGTACAGCAATTACTGAATGAAAAAGAAGATCAAATACAGGTTCTGCAACAACAGCTGCAACAAGCCAATGCTAACAGTGAAGCACACAAACAACTTGAAAAATTACAATAGGAGTTTCAACAAATGCAAGTTAGATATCAGAAAAGTTTAGCTGAAAAAGAGAAACAACTACAGGTTATGCAAGAGATACACAAAGATGATCCCAAGCTCACAGAATTTATTACAGAGTCTATTTCCTTAAATAATCAACTACTGCAACAACAGGATATATTATGCCAAAAAATTTCACAGTGGAACTTTTTTTCTCAATAAAGTGATAAAATCACTAATCATGTCGTAGAATTACGACATGATTATGATTTAACTAATGAAAGAGTTGCTAACTATTTGACTTGGCAAAAGACAGAGGAGGGAAAAAGGGCAGGAGCACCAATCATCAATGACAGTCATAAAGAAATGCTCTTCAATAATTGGGATGCACAGATCAAAATTGCAGAACAAGCAGCGGAAGAAGCAGCTACAACAACAAGCAATATTACTGATTGTGTAAATGAAAGTTTGCACAAGGCTAATTTGATTTCAGAAACTATTCCAGGATACCTACCACAAGCACAACAACTGCAGACAGAATGGAAGCAGGAAGCTGAAGAAAAAACATAATCAATTAAAGGATTGACAAAGTTAAATTGGGATTCTTACTGGGCATTTCTGGTAAAACCACACAGTCAATGCAACGCTCTCAATTTCATCATCAATTCTGCCGAGAAGATGGCACCAACACTCACCGATTCCATTTTCTCAGGACAGTTAAAATCTAAAGTCGGCCAGCCTCCTCTTCTCAAATCAATGCTGAATGCTTGAAAATTCAAAGATCAGATTCATAAGTAGTTAGTTGATAGTTTTAAATTTTAGATTTAGTATTAGTTTTACTTTATTTTTGCCTATAAAAAGGACAGTCATTTAAACCGTATCCTACAATTTTGTAATAAGTTATTTTTAGATTTAGTTAGTAGTATTTAAACCCTTCTCATGCATTTAGAGAAGGGTCCTGAAATTTGTCAAAAACTTGTCCTCAGAACATGCACTTTTGCACCCTCAGAGGAGGTTTTGATGAATGAATGGAACATGATTTATTGATATCTGCGTTTAATATCTGCTACTGATGTTGCACTTCTGTACTCTTAGTGGATGTTGGATTAAGAAGAGATAAGTCATTATTTCTTCTAGCTCATGAGTAGAACTAGTTATAAATGGTACTTTTATCTCTTAACTATTTCTGCCCCTGTGTTAAAGTGATATTCATGTTCAGTTATTTATATATTGATGTTTGAATTCTTGAGTTATCATTTGGCACTTTTGTACGGTGATAGCTATTTATTTATGCTTAATGTATGAATAGCTTATTATGCGATATGTTTTTCACAACTGTTTCATCTAACTTTTTATATGAAGTGGTTTATCTTTATTGAATTATTTTCTTATAACAGTTGAATGATCTTTATTATCAATTTTTATTTGAAATCATTTTAGATCGCATAAATAGAAAGATTATATCCCGGGTTAGTTTAGAATTAGATATTTCTGTTTAAATTAGAATACAATTTGCATGTTATTAGATTAGAAATAGAATAAAAGCATTTCACTTAGAAACTTTAGAAAGGAAATATCAATTCTCAACACACACACACACATATTGGGAAACTGGTCCCATTATCCCCAGTCAGACCCACTACACCAAACAGAAAAGGAGCTTCTAACCAAGGTCCGGACCGGGTGGGTATCCCCCTTGTTGTAAGACCCGATTTTCGGGGCTTCAACACCTATGAATGGGAAGTTTCTTCATTCATCGTCAGTCAAAACATCAACCTATCTATCCTAATATGGGCATCCATCAACAAAATTGTTAGATCATGAAATCAAACTATATCAGGTTCTAATATACATATATTAATCATTGTCACAATATGTCAATATCAGCTACTTCATCATCTCATATGAACACGACATCAAATTTTCATCTAGGGTTAAACTCATATAATTAGGGCAGTTTTCAAGTGGTTCATAATACTTCAAGGATCATTATCACTACATCACAATCATCAAGTAAGGGCATCCAATTTTACCATATGGCATAATTACTAAGTTCATAAAAACCTAACCACAGTCAACAAGAAGATCGTGAATATCAATATCATTGTTACACTTATATCCATAATAGATATCTTGCTTATCACAAGAATTAACAATAGTATCAAGTCGTCATATATCAAATACAATGAATCCATCTTCCTTCAAGAAATTTATCATGTCTAAAATTCAAAATGTTTTGCCAAATATCAAGTATACCAATATAAGAAAAAACAATGTTTCTAAGTAGCTTTACCATGAATTAAATAGAATCTAAGATACTCATCCAATACCAAGAGCACCATCTCATCATAAGTACCATGAATCAAACTTACTTTCATATGCATGCATGAGCCATTTGTGAAGATGATATTCATCTTAGGGATTACGTTGTCATCCAATATTGCAGCTGAAACATACCATTCAAAAAATGCATCATATATACCTTGTAGTATTCAGATACCTATGTATCTTCTTATTTGACATTGGAAACAAGAGAAATTTTTCAACTTCCTTGTCATGGGTAGCTCTTCTCTTCTTGCACTAGCCATGTTTTCCTGCATCTCAGATGATCCTCAAGAAGGATCCACTAATCAAATCTCATCAAGAGGTTAGAAGTATCCAAATGCTCAAATATACATGCAGGAAGCATAATCAATGATCAAATAAATAAATATAAACAATAGTAAAGAGATAAATAAGTAACATAAATTGAAAAGTACTTATCTTCAATGAGAGGTGATAATCTCCCTCTTGAACCAGCCTTCAAGAGTCATGAGTGTATATTGACCATATAACATTTTTTCCTACAATATTTCAACCTACTCTATCAAAAATCAAGCCTAATGGATACTATCCCATCTCGGCCATCATCAAAGTTGTCACAAGTGCTTGAACATATTCACATCAGTCATGCGAGGGTTTCTAAATTTCATATTTCAAATCCTTGCCATAAAATAGAGTTTATCCCAATCCCTAACCTCATAATAACCATCAAACCCTAATAACTAAATTTATTAGGGTTTCCTTCTAACCCTAGTAATCTTTTAGGTCTCCTTTATATTCTCTTGCTTCCATAAAAGGTGTCCTCATAAAGGTGATATTCAATGAATTTTCTTCAACCAAACTCTGATACCATGTTAATTTCTCTTAGGGTTACTTTGTTATTTTCTTTGATAATTTCATTTCATTATTTCCATCTTAAATTCACCCAATAGTATCATAATGTTATTCATATTTACATCATTATTCAACAACATATGCAACTATGTAGAAAAAGAAATATCACCATAATTGCAGCAGAACAAAGGAAAAATAAAAGAAAATAATTCACACATAGAGACATTAGGATTGGTCAGAGACCAAAACAAAACCCACTATGGGGAAAATCCTTTCAAATTATTCTTCTTATTAGATTTTCATTGTATGATTTAGTGAAAGAGAGTACAATGATCCATATCTTCAACCATAAACCTATCCAGAAAAATAAACTAAACAAAATCCATGAAATGAACCCAATAATTATCATACTCAAAACCCTAATTCAGAAACCTATGATGAACTGTGAAAATCTGTGGTCCACCACTGAACACTATTGTCAATGACTGAAAAATTCAGTCAACTGAAAATTAAACCTTTAGGTTCGAGTCGTAGGGAAGATGTGTCATGCATGTGGCTGAAAGGCTTCAATAAGAATTTCTCCATGACATTTAGGCGACTATAGTCAAAATTTATCCATGACATGCTTGCAACTGAGACCCAAAACCCTAAAAACATAGATGTGAGCTTCATACCCTACAATTTCGAACTTGTGCCAACTAGTCTTCACCAACTTACCTCTGGCCTATGTGATCTAAACCAAAGAAAAGAGTAAAATAATGCTCCATGATAATGTCCAAATGAGGTTGAGGTCACTTGTATTTATAGTCTTCCAAGGGTGTCCAATTTTCTTTAGGGCCAACCTAATCAAATGTGCACATGTGGGATTAATTCAAAATTGCACTTTCCTTTGTCCAAATTGAGTGCTTCAATAGTCAAAATTGGTCCTCTAGAAAAGAGGAATTTCATTCCAGGGTTTGAATTTTTCACTGAGTTTCCAAATTAACAATGGAGGGTTCCATACTTTTGTTATGATTCCTTCTCTTTTGTGAACTATATGTACCTTGGTGATTCCTAGCATCATGTTGAGGATCATTAGAAATTTTGAAAGGAGCATGCTTGGATTGATTCATTACTTT
This sequence comes from Pinus albicaulis, assembly GCA_034641835.2. Lineage (NCBI taxonomy): Eukaryota > Viridiplantae > Streptophyta > Pinopsida > Pinales > Pinaceae > Pinus > Pinus albicaulis. Next base: position 517,649,163 of record CM076583.1, on the reverse strand, counting down.
CTTAAGAGCTTAAAATGAGTTGTTTTTGGATGCAATGAATGTTTGATAAAGGTTCTTAGGATGAAGTTCATTTGATTTCCTTGAAAGATAATTATCTTTGGATGTATTACAACCTTCCTAATAACCAAGAACTATTTTGATGAGAGGAGACCTTTGAATGCTAAGAACATGATCTAGATATTCATAAACTTTATGAAACTTTAAGTTTTGTTTGAGTTGTTCCAAATATTCTTTCAAAATAACGACTTGTTCTTCTAATATTTCACAAATTTGTTCCTTCTCATTTAGTTGTTTTGACAAAATATCCTTTATCCTTTTAGCTTCCTCTAGTTCAATATTGAGAGCAAGAATGGTATCCTAATTTAGATCTTTGTCTTTGATTTTTTGCATTAGTTGACTCTCCCTATTTCTAAGGGTTTTTATTTTTTTCAATGCACTTCTAAGTTCACCTTCTGTAATATTCCCAAACGGGAAAAGCAAGAATATAGTGCAAAAGGATGGAACAATATTGCAGATCATCATTTGAAAGTAAGAGGCCAAGATGGAGACATTTCATATGTTATTCAAGCATCAAAATATACATAAGAAATGGGCCATAATATTCATAACAAGAAATATAAGCCTCCAATGGACAAAATCCCTCAATATGAGGTGCTGCAACTTTGTAGAAATGATGGAAGACCCTTACAACGTTATTATATAAGCTCTACTACAACAGTTGATTATACATCAGATCTAGGGCTGATATGTGCCTCAAAGGATAGATCTATATCAGATCTTAGCACTGTACAAGCTCCTCTAAGGAACCCCTTAAGGGTTTTTAGCAAAACACCAAGTACAAGTTGTAGATCTGAGATCTAAGTCTGTAGATCTACTGCAAAATAAAGATCTCGAAAGTATGGTTGATCTGATATGATCAATACAATAGCCTCCTCCAATAGATCCTCTTAGTGAAAGGCAAATCCCATTCACTAGAAAATAAACTCTCCAAATGTTGTGCCAAACCACCCTGCAACTCCTCCTACAGAAATAACGTAGATTTGGAAATAAACTGCGTTGTAGGGATGAATAACCAGTTAGCTTAATGCCAAGATCTGAAAATATGCTTAATTTCCTTCCATACTGTCCCCCCAATGGAAAGGAAGCCTCCTCCACTAAAAATAAGCAATGAAATGGCCTAGATCTAGAGATCTAATCACCACTTGCTGCAACCTACAAAAACAACCAAACTCTCAACAGGATCACATTGTAGTTGAAAGAAGAAGCTTGGCCTTAAGCCTAATAGTGAAAAATTTAGTACAAATCTCCTTCAAGAGATCCTCAATGGAAGATGTGGGATTCCAAATCAGGAACACCCTGTGCTAAACAACACTCTATCTTATCTAAACAGCAAGAGAAAGATATATGTCTAAACATACCATATATTCATAAATATTATAAACATCAACCTGCTAAACAATGGCTTCCATCCTCTTCCTTAAATAAAATACGAGCTTGCAAACCCTAAACCCCATCCAAAAATATCACTACATTCACACAAAGCATCTCCATCTAAAATTTCGATGCCCCTCATTGATGACCACTCCTCCATGACAACGTTGTTGATTTGGTCAAGGTTGACCCAATCAAAGTGATCCAGCCACTTTCACAACAAGGGTGCTTTAATTAAGCTGCCAAGATTTGTATCTTTCACATTTGGCATTGATTTATTCATTATTAAGGAGAATTATGGACCTCATTTTCCCTCTTATTCTTTAAACAAAGCAATAAAACAAAATTGAATATTCCAACTAGATCATAGCTATTTGGGAATATTACAGTCCTCCCTTCCCAAATGTTGCGTGTCCTCAAGAAACTGACAAGGTGAGTGTCGAAACCCTCCATCATTGGTGACACCAACATGTTATAAGCTTCTCCCATAACCTAAGTGTCTACCAATCCAATCCTCCATGAATTTCTCCTCCAAAGTTCTCATGATATGCAAATAATCCATCCCATAAGGAGACAATAGTTCAAATGAAATAAACATGGTTTTCCCAATGTTCTCCCTGAAACATGTTGCATAGTGAACATGGAGAATATCTCTCCCATAGGGCACTTTCATACCTCCCATCCTCCCTCCAAACATTCTCATAAAAAGTATAAGTACATCATCAATGTATGGGATCAAAATTAACTACATACAAATACAAATTTGTGCATATGGAGGTGGGTTATAGTCCCACATGTGGAACCAACGTAGTAAATCTCCTAACTAAATCAGATCATGATGTTGTAGGTGGTTTCCCCACCACTTAATTTTTGTCGAAGTCATCTCACCATGGCTAAAAGTGTGAGTTATGTTTGGTGCTTTAGGAGTGCACCCACAATGATACAAAATCTCCCTTTGATCTCCAAGGGAGTGGTCATGTTTAGAAATTTGTGTGCCCCAAAGTTGGCCATGAATTTTATATGGAATAGTGCTCTTCCTTGGAGCTATGGCCTACATAAACATGGTAAAGGAATGCATATCTTCATCAAATAAAACATTATTTACATCAACATATTCTTCACCAAAATTCCTCCTTAAACAAATGGAGTGGTGCATAGATCTATCTCCTCTCATTCCAAAAGAAGAAAGAGGGGGATGAATTAATTCCTTCATAGAGTCATTTATTTCTCCCAACTCCACATGATTCATGCATCTTTGAAAATTCTTATATATTTCTTCTTCAAAGCCCTTCCAGATGTAGCTTTCCATGATAGTGTTGTAGACCTTCATGGAATAAGTATGGCTGAAAAAGAACTCTTCATGAGCCATTTGTAGAAACTTCTCCTTGAGCTTGGAGGCTCTAGATAAGAATATCCTACCATGATAGTAGATGGCTCCTTCTTCGACTAAATATCCCTCTTCAAGTAGTTTTTCATCAAGTATCATGCATGTGAAATGATCCTTGGAATAATCCACCAACAGTTGGGATTTCCAATATGGATCAATCTACCATAGTGGCAGTGTTGATGATATATCAAAAGGAATGTCTGTCATATGGTTTTTCTTATCCTTGACATATCCCATGCTAAAGGTATAAGTTGGAAGGTCATTCCTTCCATGTTTCTCCTCCCACATAGCGGAATCTAAAATGAGAGTGGGTAATGATGTCGGGAGAATATCGCCCTCCTCCTTGAGCCTACCCAAGACTCCCACCGTTGTATCATTGCCTTTTAATGCTCCCATCTATCCTGGATCTATGCTTGGAGCATCATTTTGTGACATATATCTCACCAAATCTGAATCAATTGGCCTCCCAAGTGGTTTTCCACTAAATAATAGTGTCTCATGCAGCAATATCATAAGCATAATAGATGGGACTCTAAGGTCCTTACTTCCACTGTGAAAATCCATCTTTTATTTTTGTGTGGAAGTTGTATGTGAGGGATATGTGTGCATGCCTTTGATCGTTTGAGTTCTTCCACTCTTTCTATCCACCCATTCCATCTACAAAGTCTCCCAATTAGTGGTGACTTTCCCCAAAGTGATCAACCATTGAACACCCAATATCACATTAGTGTCAAGTATGTCAACCAAAAAGAAGTGATAAATCAATATATATGTTCCCATGGTGACTGATAAGGATGGAACATAATGCATGCATTGCATAGTTCTATCTCCTATGACCAAAACAAAAAATCCCTCAAAAGTATCATTGGGTATTGCCCTCCTTTGTACTGGTTGGGCATCAACAAAATTGTGGGTAGCCCCACTATTAACCAAAATAGAAACCCTCTGATTCAAGATGGAACCTTGAACTCTTAAGGTCAAGTACTTAGGTACTCCTCTCAAATATGAAAGATCCCATCCAATAGGAGAAAATGATCCATTCCCATCTCCTGATGGTGTTGGTTCCTCTCCTACAGTGTCATCGTTGTGACCCCTTCTTGGTTCATCTTCTTCTTCCTCCTCATCATCTGAGAATACCTCTATGTAATGTGCTTTTCTAGCTGCAAAAGTATGTCCAGGTGCCCAAGCTTCTTGGCATGTGAAGCAAAGCTTTTTCCTCCTCAAATATTTCCAGACATCATCATCAAGAGGTTTTTTTTTTATTGGCTCTCTTTTGAAGGAGGAGCCTTCTCTTCTTTTCCCTTTGATGGAAAAGAGGGCTTATGCTGAAATGTTTTCTTTGCTTTTGGCAAGGCATCTTAAAGGTCTCTAGCCCTTTCAATGGCATCTTGTAGGGTAGTGGGCTTGGTAGATTTAACCAAACCATGAAGAGGTTCATCTAACCCATCAATGAACATATACACCCTTCTTGCTGCAGATAAATCAAGAACCATAACAGAAAGTCTTAAAAATTTAGAGATGTAAGTTTCTGCATTACCTGATTATTTTAGCTTTCCAAGCCCCATGAATTATCCTTTAGGATCTCTTCTATCAAATATTTCCACCAACCTTCTAGTGAACTCTGAATATGTAGTTACATTGGCATGACCTAATGTAGACAAGCCATAGAACCACCAGTCATGTGCTTCACCCTCAAGGTGCAGCATTACAATCTTAATGGCTTCCATCTCTGGAACCTTGTTCAACTGAAAGTAGATGTCGAGTTTTTCTACCCAATATTTGGCAGTACACTTGTATGACCCATCAAAATTGGGTAAAAAGATTGCCCATAGTGTGGTGTCAATCATGATTTTGAATGAATTCACCACTTCTATTGTGAGTCCTTGGTCTTCTATTGTCCTTGATTTGACAAAATTCATGAAAAATCAAGTGGTCCTTGAATCTTTGAGTTTGGTATTCATACTCCATAAAATATTCTTCAAGGGATTCTTTCTCTTAAAACCCATCATTTCCCATAGCCAAGAATGTAGGCATAGTAGAGTGTTGGGAAACTTGTAGTTGATGCACTGGTTGATCATTCTAGTGGTGAGACATGTCAGAGCCTTCACCATGATGAAATCCTTTAGGGGATTACTTTAATTTGTCCATTCTCATC